>JAODAL010067832.1:0-17101 GCA_025379985.1 Phyllomedusa bahiana
CTTATTTTTGGAAAATTATCCTAAGGGTATGTTCACACGGCGTCTTTTTATTCCGTACTTCAGGGCATAATTGCGCTGCAATACGCCCTGCAGTATGGACTGTAACTAAGTTAATCATAGGTCTCATAGAGAGCCATGATTATCCTCCCCGACGCGTACTGCACGCCGGGTAAAAGAAGTGACCTGTCACTTCTTTCTGGCACGTAAGCGGAGTTAATGCTGCACCAGTGCCTTAGAACTACACACTGGCTAACGTGTACTTCTAAAACATCCGCTGTCTTGTGGCGCATACCCTAAAGGGCCTGCAAGTACAAATATAAAAAATATTAAAAGTTTAAAACACCGCCCTTTTGTCATTTTACAAATAAAAAAACGTACACATAATTGGTATTGCCACATCCGTAAAGATCCGGAAAATATAACATTGTTTTTGGTAATTTTAGGTCCCCTAAAAATTTAAATAAAAAGCGATCAAAGAGTCGCATGTACCCCAAAATGGTATCAATAAAAACTACACTTCAGCCCATAAAAAAATTAATCCTCACTCAGGTCCATCGGTGGGAAAAACAAAAATGTTATTGGAAATGTAAGAAATAAAGAATGTATTTTTTTAACTCCTTAACGACCGCCCGCCGACTTTTGGCGTCGCTGCAGACATCGGAGTTTGCGGCGCCCGGCGCCGCAGCTGCGCTGAGATCGGGGCTGTGCTACACAGCCCTGATCCCAGGGCATCTCCTGCGAGCATCGGGCAGCGGAGGAAACCTCCCCATCCCGGTGCTTTAACCCTTTGATTGCGGCGGATCGTCACCACAGCGCAATCAAAGGATTTCCCTGTTCTGTCGGGTGATCGGAACACCCGGTGACCAGACAGAGCCCGGGGAACGGCTGCACAGTCAGCCCTGGGGACCTAGAGTGGCCCCAGGGCTGTCTGTGTAACAAGCCAGTGATCAGGACAGTCTGTGTGCTGTCCTGATCACTGCCTGTGTCAGACTGACACAGATTATAATGTATTAGCATATATGAATATGCTAATACATTACTAAGTGTAAAAAAAAAAAAAAAAAAAAATGTAAAACAGTTCTCCCTTCATGGAATTAAAAAAAAAACAAACAATAAAAAAATGTAAAAAATAAATAATAAAATATTTAATAGTGAAAATAATAAATAATATTTAATAAAAAATAATTGTGCATATATTACACACAAAAAAAAAACCCTACACATGTTAGGTATCCACACAACTGTAATAACCTGGAGAATTAATCTAACAAATTATTTAGTGTGAAATTTGAATGGTGTAAAAAAATTTTTAAAAAAACAAAAAAAATTCTGCAATTATTTATAAGTGAATTTAAACTATTCTCCCATAAAGTACAACTTTTCTTGAATAAAACGAGGCCTCATACAACTGCGTCATTGAAAAAATAAAAAAGATACAACTATTGAAACGCAAGGAGGCAAAAACTAAAAAACTGTTCTGGTCATTAACTACTTTTCAGGCGTTCGGCTTAAGGGGTTAAATTAATAAAGCATAAGGACCGGACCATTCTGGTCGTCTTTGATCTGCTACATAACCACCTTTCCATTGGAACAACTTGCCTTTGATCCAATATGGCAGCTTTCAAGATTGCGGCCATGTTCCAAACATGGCCTAAAAAAAAGCTCCCTATACATTAATCCTAGGACATTTGACTTACCCTGTAAATAATATATAGGTCTGTGTGTTTATGTGGGACAATTAAATTAATTGAAACAAAATCTACAACAAAAAAATTAGTGTAATTATAAATACACTGGTGCCTTGAGACAGAAGATTAATTTGTTCCTTGACCTTGCTCTTAACTCAAATTGCTCTTATGTCAAAGCAGATTTTCCCATAGAAATTAATTGAAACGTCATGAATCTGTTCCATGAGCCCCAAAACCACCACAATTTTTTTTACATGTTTAGAAACAAACCTGTACACTGTATAAATATACTGAATCCAGTATAACAAAAGGGAATGTAAGGAAATAAACTGGTTTAAGTATATTCACCTTGAAAGTCAGACAAAGATGCTGCCGGAGATGAAGAAAATCGCTAAACTTAAATTTTCATTTTTTTCCCTTCACCTAAGGGTGGGTTCACACAATGTTGTTGTAATGGCAGATGGTTTGCAGAACAGATTACTTGCTTAAAATTCACAGATGTCTATAGATCAGGAGTGTTTGAGCAGGAGCTGCTGCACTGCATGTCTGCTCTCCTTCACTCTTAACTCAAATTTTCGCTCTTAACTCAAAGCAAAAATGGACCAAGCAACTGCTCTTATCTCAAAATACTCTTAATTCTATATATATATATATATATATAAATATATTATATATAATATATATATATATACATATATTATATATATATATATATATATATATATAAAATAAATGGGAAGTGGGTTTTCAAATATATATATATATTATATATATATATATTGTAAATTTTATGTGTTTATTTTAATTAATTTGTGTCTCTGTGGTTATTTAACAATTAAAAGGCGCAGTCACTTTGGTATACTGTAATATTAATGAGTTGCAACACAAATAGGACCTCTCCCCCCCACACACACATTTTTGTTTCAGGTGTAATAGTTGCAGTACGATGGTCGGCAGGATGGTTTCATTGGGCCCCTCTCTGCCATGACGTCTGGCTGGCACTGTTTAATTGCTTTGTAAAGATAGTGACCCCTTCTGTGTAATGACTTAGATGCTGACCTTGGCATCTTTGTGGTTAAATGGCTTGGAGTTCTCTCAAGTCCTGGACCGTTTACACGGCAATGGACAAATACTGGTCAGTTTATCCGACCGGTATTGGTCCAGTTTGTGTGCCGTGCACACGGCTGCGGGGAGGGGGGGGGGGGCACTTTTCTCCACGATGAGCAGAGAAAAGCCCTCCCCCTTCACTTGCACATATTCCGTCCGAAAGCTGGACGGAAGAATGTGCTTGTAGAATGTCTCTCAAGCGGCCTGCGGGCGGAAAAACCGCCGGGCTGAATACCCGTGCAGTGGGGACGGCGGCAAGGGTTTTCCATAGGAGCCCGTTGTGCTTGTTTGCGGCCGGTTTTTCAGATAGTCTGCAAAACCACAAACCGTCTGAAAAACTGGCCGCAAACCCGTGCTGTGGGGACATGGCCTTAGGGTGACATGTCCCAATACGAATGCGCTATTTTTTGGGGTGTATTTTGCATCAAAAAAACTCTCTATCCCCTATTCCCTATATAATACACCAAAACTAGGCGCATTATATGCCAGGTACGACACATTTAAATGCAGCTAAAAAAGGTGCATGAAATATGCTAGCAACGATACGATATGCGCCTAGATTGGCGCATTCATTTTACTATGCAAGGTATATCAGACATCAGATTTTTGAAAGGTTCGTACTTTCAGGTGCACTTTACACTGATTTAATGCGCCGCAAAACTGACGTGCCGTTGCCACTTTTCAGACATGTCGCCCTTAGTAATGAACTATGTCAAATGTGTGAAAAGGGTTTAAAGTTGATGGTGCTAAAACATTCCCTAATGACCACTTCTTCGAGCAGCCAACTCTTGATCTAAACTGGATTTTGTATTCCTTTGTGCCCTATGTGTACTGGTCCTTTTATTTGAGAGGACCACTTTTTTTTTTTTCATTGTACTAACTTTTGATTTTGCCTGTTTGCTATTGCAGATATATGTCCCCAAAGTATTGAAGACTTCACCATCGGAGAGCACTAAGCTGGATAATGATCCCCATCCATCTTATGGCGCTATGGAAGACATTGAAACCCCAAATCACACAGATGAAGCTCGCCATGTATCATGGGACGTCTCCGAGTCCTAGCCTACGCCTGATTATATGTCTATGGCCGGACCCAGTGCAACGGCAGCAACCAAACAGACCAGTGCTGCCTGCGGGAACCTACACCTGTTACAACTAATGCTCCTGCAGGATGGGAGTTATCCCTCTAGACAAGCTGCTATGAATAGAGCATCGAAGGTGGCTGATGGCAAAGCCCATTGCTGCTCCACTTTTATTAATCTATAGAAAAGCAATAAAACAGACCCCTTCAGAGGGTTTATCTCATTGGGACAACCCCTGTACATTTTTGACATAGACTTGTATACCCCTCTTGGGACCCCTCTATAAAAGAATTTGTATAATACCACTATTCTCCTGCAGTGGCCAACAGTGGCCTCAGCCACCAAACCAGAAGCTCCTTAGTTAGAGAAGCTCCTTTGAGTGCTATCCACACTTGGTCTTATGCCAGTTTTTTTAGGACAGCCCTTGTCCATTTATGACATAGAGGTGCGTATCCCACTTGGAACCACCTATATAAGCAAATATTTTAAATGGAAATCATGTAATAGCACATGTCTCCTGCAGTGGCTTTCAGTGGTTTGGGCCACCAAACCAGAAGGTCCTAAGATGTCCAGGGGACAGCCCCGTTGAGTCCTATCCACACTTGGTGTTATTCCAGTTTTCTTAAGACAACCGTTGTCGATTTATGACCAAGAGTGGTCACCCCACTTGGGATCCCTCTATACCACAATTTCTCCTGCAGTGGTCACTAGTGATTTCAGCCGCCAAACCAGCAGGTCATGAGTTAGAGAAGATGATGTCCTATCCACACTTGTTGTGATGCCAGATTTTTTTACATTTTTTCATTTGTTATATGAATTTTGTGTAGATTCACTGCCAAAAAGGACCCTATGACATTATATATTCTATACTTTTTGTATTTGTAGAAATTTGTCTTCCAAAAAACAGCGCCACGCCTTTCCACAGGTTGTATGTGGTACTACAGCTCGGCCCCATTTGCTTTTATATAACTGAGCCACAGTAACATATACAACCCAAAGACAGGTGTGGAGCTGTTTGTGCCAGGAATCAGCCATGTTGTTCTAATCCTGGACCGTGTCACTATGGAGCACAGGGTTTGTGTGATCTTGACGTATAACATGTGGGATTCAAATTAGGAGTAGTGCACCCACAGAGGTACATGGGGCCTTACTGTACCTCAGTGAGTCTCAGAATTCGTATGGACATTTTTTTTTTCATTAAAGCATAAAACAAATCATAGCTTGTTGTATTTTGGAGTTATTGTAGTATTGGGGGAGAATTTTTCTGACAGGAAAAGCACAATATGGTGGCACACAGTGTTCTGTCCTCTGCTTAAAGGGGTTGTCTCACAACATTGATTCATCTCGCCTCAGTCCTGTTTCATTTTGAATTCGGGGGCATGTCTAGGCTGCAGTAGAAGCCAGGTCTGTAGCTATAACAACCAGTGCTGGCAGCCTATCAGGATAGATCAAACAGGTCTGTAGCTATAGCAACCAGTGCTGGAAGCCTATCAAGATAGATCAAACAGGTCTGTAGCTATAACAACCAGTACTGGCAGCCTATCAGGAAGATCAAACAGGTCTTTTGCATAGCAACCATACTGGCACCTATCAAGCTAGATCAAACAGGTCTGTAGCTATATCAACCAGTGCTGGCAGCCTATCAGGATAGATCAAAACAGGTCTGTAGCTATAGCAACCAGTGCTGGCAACCGATCAGGATAGATCAAACAGGTCTGTAGCTATAGCAACCAGTGCTGGCAGCCTATCAGGATAGATCAAACAGGTCTGGAGCTATAGCAACCAGTGCTGGAAGCCTATCAGGATAGATCAAACAGGTCTGCAGCTATAGCGACCTGAGGAGCCAATGCAGCCCATACAAGAGGGGATATCTCAGAATAGGTAGGACACTGTTAATGGACACATTGCAAAGTGACTTGTTTTTGCAAGACCTTTAACATAAATAGCAGCAATCCCTGTAGTGGGACAACCCCTTTAAAGAGTCCAATATAGAAATTGTTACAGTACAGAGTGTTTTAGCTATACACACAGGGCCAGAATATGTATTCTGGACAGTAATGCTTTGTCTTAGGATCTCCAGCAGTGGAGCAGCAGCTCGCCAATCAGATGATTTCTACGAGGCAGTAGTCAATCACTGGGACTGTATTTGATCAACAAGTTCTCATCATGCTGCAGCAGCGTTAAGGGATCAGAAATTGCCAAAGACTTGTGTATATACCTTTGTGTTGTTGTAATATATGGATGTATATCATTTTATAAATACATAAATGCAATAGAGGAAAAGTGTTGTGTGTGAAGCATGAATAGCAAATATGCTCGTTATAGCAATGCCGGGGGTGAAAGGAATGGCCAAAGCCCCTCAATCATGTGGGCAAGACATGCAAACAAGAATACTATCGATAAGTGCTCCTTGAATCTAATTATGACAAACCAAGTTTATTACGTGCAAAATAAGCTAGCAGGCTTGTAGACACAGTGACCGGTGACCGGGCTGCAGCTCCACTGTAAGGCTATGTTCACACGGCGTAATTTCGGCGCACATTTCGCTGTGTATTTGCTCTCTAATACGGGCGAGATGCGGCTGAAATTACGGTAATCCACAGTTCTCATAGAGAGCTATGGATTACGCCTCCTCTCCCCGCACGTATAATATGATCGTATTGTATGCACGGAGAGATAAGTGACATGTCAATTACTTGCTGCAAATACGCGGCACGAGTAATGAATGTCTATGGGGCCGGCGGGCTGCCGGCCTCCCCACATCGCGGGAGTACGCACCGATCAGTGCGACTCCAGAACACCCGGCGTAATTGCGGTGCGTACTGTAGGTCCTACAATTACGCCGTGTGAACATAGCCTAAGGGTATGTTCACACGGCGTATAGTATGTGTCGCAATATGCCGGGTGTTTTAGAAGTATGCACTGGACAAACACGGACAGCCAGCTCCCATTGGCTTTTCCCCGCCGCGACACCAGGGAAAACGTCGGCTAATCATAGCTCTGAATGAGAGCTATGAATTGCTGTACTTGCGGGGTGTATTGCAGTGCAATTACGAGCCAACATACACCCCGCAATTACACCGTGAGAACAAACCCTAAGGCCATGTTCACACGGCTTATTTCGCCGTGGATTGGCGCCGTACTCCGCGCCGGATTTGCGCTGCAGTTCGGCGCCCATACGGCACAGGAATTACGGTAATCCACTGTTCTCATAGAGAACTATGGATTCCGTCGCTCCTTCCCGCTCGGCGAATCCGCCGCGGGGGGGGGGGGAAAGTGACATGCACATTATCCAGGCGCAATACGCGCCGTAGATAATGAAAGTCTATGGGGCCGGCGGGCAGCGCCCCCGCCCCTTATTCAAGCCGGAATTGCTAGCGCAATCCGGCTCGCAAATCCGGCGTGAATAAGCCGTGTGAACGGGCCTAAGGCTATGTTCACACGGCTGTTTTTGGGACGGATTTCAGTCCGTATTGCACGCCGTCCTGCGCGCAAATACGGCTGAAATCCGTGCCTGTCATTACGGTAATCCACAGTTCTCATAGAGAACTATGGATTCCGCCTCCTCTCCCTGCGCGCGAAATACGGCGTGCGGGGAGAAAGTAACATTTACATTATTCCAGCGGGATACGCGCCGTGGATAATGAATGTATATACCCCCCCCCCCCCGAACACACGCCGTAACTGCGGCCGAAATCCGTCCCGCAATTACGGCGTGAATCAGCCATCTGAACATAGTCTAAGGGTTAGTTCACACAGTGTTTTTTTACGCTTTTTTGAGGACGGATTAGGCGTCCATAAAAAAAAGTCAAGTGGTTTTCTAATGTAAAATCAGCGCCGTAATTCAGACGTAGCCGATTTTACTCGAGTATTCTCAGCGCGTACTGTAAGCGGCAACAAAGAATGTACATAAATTGTTTGAGGGGTTTTACGCTCTGAAATCAAAGACAGTCAAATCAAGTACGGGTTCAAATAAAGAATAGTCACTGCAAGAGAATCACCAAAAACCCTATCAAAATTATAACCTTAATTACATTTATATTTTAAAAAAGAAAAGGAAATTCTTAGCCACGACAAAGACTCACGAAGTAAGAAGAACCATATATATACCATATATATCCATACTTACACACCCCACCATGATGTCTAGGGATATTATTATCATAGAGAGGGATCAGGTATATAGTATTTCAGATCACATGGGGCTAGACCTATATTGCATCCTTTAGGCCCTGTCCCCACGGCAAGGGTTTTTGGATGGTTTTACAGATGGTTTTTGGTTTTGAAAACAGTCTGTAAACCATCTGTCACACTTTAAAACAGGTCTCTATGGAAAATCCATGCAGCAGTCCACACTGCACAGGTTTTCCGCCAGACGGTTTTTTAGACTGCCGGTGGTCCGAAAACATAGAACATGTTCATTCTTCCACCTGGTTTTCGGGCAGAATACGAACAAGTCTATGCGAAGGGGGGAGGGCTTTTCTCCGCAAACAACAGAGAAAAGGCACCCCCCTGCGGTCGTGTGCACGGCCACAAAACAGAGCAAATTCCTGTCTGATAATTCGACCGGTTTTTGCTCTCTGCCCTTAATATTCCTCAAAAAAGTAGAGTAATCACCCCGACAAGGGCGGCCCCACCTATCGGTGGCTCATCCTAAGCATCTCTAGACTCCTCCCTATTCGTTTACAAAAGTAATCTTTATTCACAATGGTGACATTTGTCCACTCACAATACACTTTTACCACAGCAGCCGCCAACAGGTCACAAACTGCAGCGTCAGAAATAACAACATCCCACCCCGAAAACCAAGAATCATCGCTAGTTACAACTTTGAGAAATCAACACTCTTACCTTTGACAGCAATGAAGGATGTGTGTGCAGACAGCTTATCACTATATTTACTATTTTGCCATAGGCAAACTTAAACTCTATCAGTTCTCTATCTATAAACACTAAATCTTAACTTTTATTATATCTAACTCTTAACCTCTATACACACTATTTAAAAAACCTGATCTCTAACCTCATCATTTAACCCTTTTTGCTTCTGAAAGAGGGAGTAACTCCCTTTCTATCATCAAGTCTGGTGGAACCCCACCTACTAACAGGAGAGCCTTATATCTATAGCAAAGTACTAGCTTCAGTAAGGGATCCCAAGCCAACTACTTGGGCAGTCGTCCCTACTCTCATAGACACAGAACACATAAGGCCCCCTTGTGACACCGTCCTGCAGCAGGTGACACTTGTAGACAGAGGTGAGAGATCACAATTTAAAACGTCATGCCTGACCTCCCCAACATGTTTCGCCAGCTAACCTGGCTTTGTCAAGGCTTAGAGGTCCGATGTGACAGACAGCTTATCAAACACCTTATGTACCCACCAAGCCAACACGCCACATGGAACTTTCTTCATGAGCTATACGTTGCCGACGCCAAAATTAGGAAGTAGTCATAATAATGTGACTGATCTGTGTTTGCAGCGGTATGGAGGTGGAGGGCCGGCTGTCTCAAATAAAAATCAACAAATTCACAGAAAAGCAAAGTAATCCAGATTCAGAGGCAACTAAGCAAAGTCACAGTGTCAATAAAGCTTCAATTAAAAAATACAACTTTATATTAAAAAATATTCCAAATCTACATGCACCACAAAGGTACCAATCAAACTGAAGTAATTATTAGTTACCAATCCGGGGAAAAATTGCAATAGAAGGCGGTAGAAATATAAGGAAATGGATTTAGAGGTTTAAAAAAAAAAAAAAAAATCAAGACTGATGCAAGCTTATGCTCTAAAAAGAGCAAAGTGTTATACAAAGGACAACTACTACTGCTTTTTGCGGACTATTCTGCGGAAGTTTCTAGAAAAAGAAAATGCTTTTCCTCGATCTGTTCTACGCTGGCCAAGAAACAGATACGATTCAATCTACAATTTCCTGCAACGCTCAAGATCTTTCCAGAACACGGCACTCCCGTGATATGTTATTCCTCGGAGGAAGCGTAAACTTTCTTGGAGGACTTTTCTAAGAAAACCCAATCCTCGGAGCAACGGCAGCAGGATAGGTCGTCCAGCAATCAAAATGACCTTCCTAGATTCACTAGAGGGAGCCAAAGCTCCAGAAACTTTAAAGACCCAGCACAGTCAGAAGGACCCAGAACGCCGAGGAGGGGATGAGTATAATCGACAGTAGTCCCCGGCACCGCCGCTATCCGCCGCCGATCGTTAGGGTCCTAAGCCGCTACCAGTCGCTAAGCTATCGGCTTAGGACCTTGGCAGCGGTGGCGGGTCCGCCGGACACACATCCAGTTAGATGCTTCAGCGGAGCAGAGAGCTCCGCAGAGTACTAGGGAGCCACAGGCAGGATGCGGCTCTGTGCGCGCCGGAGTGCACAGCCCAGGTGGCGTGCGCGTCATCACGCTGCCCGCGCGCGGCCTGGTGACGTCACGCCGCTGAAGAAAAAGACCGGGAGCAGCGACAGCGGCAGGGAGCGAGGTCAGGTGAGTGCTGTCAGGTTATTACTTTTAATTAGCTCTATTCATGCTGGGGGCTATTATCTATTGTTATATGTGCAGGGAGGGGGGCTATTATCTATTGTTATATGTGCAGGGAGGGGGGCTATTATCTACTGTTATATGTGCAGGGAGGGGGGCTGTTATCTACTGTCATATGTGCAGGGAGTGATGCTATTATCTATTGTTATATGTGCAGGGAGGGCTATTATCTATTGTTATTTGTGCAGGGAGGGGGCTATTATCTATTGTTATATGTGCAGGGAGGGGGGCTATTATCTATTGTTATATGTGCAGGGAGGAGGGCTATTATCTACTGTTATATGTGCAGGGAGGGGGGCTATTATCTACTGTTATATGTGCAGGGAGGGATGCTATTATCTATTGTTATATGTGCAGGGAGGGGGGCTGTTATCTACTGTTATATGTGCAGGGAGGGGGGCTGTTATCTACTGTTATATGTGCAGGGAGGGGGGCTATTATCTACTGTTATATGTGCAGGGGGGGCTATTATCTACTGTCATATGTGCAGGGAGGGATGCTATTATCTACTTATATACGTGCAGGGAGGAGCTATAATCAACCTACATATGTGCTGTGAGGCCTATAAGCTTCCTATATATACATGTGCTGTGAGGCCTATAAGCTATCTATATACCTGCTGGGGGACCTAAACCTGCCTATATACCTGCTGGGGGACCTAAACCTGCCTATATACCTGCTGGGGGATCCATAACCTGCCTATATACCTACTGGGGGATCCATAACCTGCCTATATACCTGCTGGGGGATCCATAACCTGCCCATATACCTGCTGGAGGATCCATAACCTGCCCATATACCTGCTTGGGGATCAATAACCTGCCCACATACCTGCTGGGGGATCCATAACCTGCCCATATACCTGCTAGGGGACCCATAACCTGCCCATATACCTGCTAGGGGACCCATAACCTGCCCATATACCTGCTAGGGGACCCATAACCTGCCCATATACCTGCTGGGGGATCAATAACCTGCCCATATACCTGCTGGGGGATCCATAACCTGCCCATATACCTGCTGGGGGATCAATAACCTGCCCATATACCTGCTGGGGGATCAATAACCTGCCCATATACCTGCTGGGGGATCCATAACCTGCCCATATACCTGCTGGGGGATCCATAACCTGCCCATATACCTGCTGGGGGATCCATAACCTGCCCATATACCTGCTGGGGGATCCATAACCTGCCCATATACCTGCTGGGGGATCCATAACCTGCCCATATACCTGCTGGGGGATCCATAACCTGCCCATATACCTGCTGGGGGACATATAAACTACACACCTACCTACTGGGAGATATATAAAGTATATAACCACCTACTGGGGGGCGTATAACTTACTGGGGGACCCTTTTGCCTTCACTGGGGGACACATAATTTACTGCGTTGTGAAGTCGCTAACAGTCGTTAAGCCGGTTGTTAAGGCCTCAGCTCAAGTCAGTTGATAAGAGTTAGCAATCGACTCCACGGACTTTGTCGTAAATTACGGCTAAGGGCTTGTTCACACGGCGTTTTGGATCCTTTTTACGGATCCGTTTTTGGCACTTGAAAAGCGCATCCGGAAAGTGGATCCGCAAAACGCAGCAGTTGTTACTTTATTTGGATCCGTTTTCAATGCTTTTTCACTTGCGTTTTACGCATCCGCTTCCCGGATGCGTTTTCAGAATATCTCTCTCTCTCTCCATATGACAGCAGCCCCGGCACCTCCGTCCATATGACAGCAGCCCCGGCACCTCCGTCCATATGACAGCAGCCCCGGCACCTCCGTCCATATGACAGCAGCCCCGGCACCTCCGTCCATATGACAGCAGCCCCGGCACCTCAGTCCATATGACAGCAGCCCCGGCCACCTCCGTCCATATGACAGCAGCCCCGGCACCTCCGTCCATATGACAGCACCCCGGCACCTCCGTCCATATGACAGCAGCCCCGGCACCTCCGTCAATATGACAGCAGCCCCGGCACCTCCGGCCATATCACAGCAGCCCCGGCACCTCCGACCAAATAACAGCAGCCCCGGCCACCTCCGTCCATATGACAGCAGCCCCGGCACCTCCGTCCATATGACAGCAGCCCCGGCACCTCCGTCCATATGACTGCAGCCCCGGCACCTCCGTCCATATCACAGGAGCCCCGGAACCTCCGTCCATATCACAGGAGCCCCGGAACCTCCGTCCATATCACAGGAGCCCCGGAACCTCCCTCCATATGACAGCAGCCCCGGCACCTCCGTCCATATGACAGCAGCCCCGGCACCTCCGTCCATATCACAGCAGCCCCGGCTCCTTCGCCATTTCAAATCTCCCGCACCTCCACTGTCACCGCTCCCACCGCCGCCGCTCACCTGCACTCCCGCTGCCGCCGCTCACCTCCGATCCCCCTGCACTCCCGCTGCCGCCGCTCACCTGCGCTCCCGCTGTCACCGCTCACCTCTCCAGCGATCCCCGTCCAGCCTCCCAGTGCGCTTTTCGCATCCGCTTTCAGGATGCAAAGCGCCGCTGATACGTACCCGGAGTGTGGAGCGCTTTTGGACAGGTGCCAAAAGCGCACTCCATTATCTCCTATGGGCTTTCACTTGCGTAAAGCGCAATAAGAATTGACATGTCAATTCTTAAAGCGGATGCGAAAAGCGCAGCGCATGAGAGCTCTCAAAAGCGCATCGCCGATCTCCCGTGGGAACAGCGATGCGCTTTTGCCATTCAACTCAATGCTAATCACACTGACAATTGTTAGATCCGTTTTGTGGATCCGTAAAACGGATCACAAAAAAACGCCGTGTGAACAAGCCCTAAGGATGTATTTTGGGGAAGGAGCTAAAGGTAATCATAACACCTGGTGTAAAATTAGTAATTTTGACCCAAAGATAACAAACAGCTCACTTGAAACATTTCAAAATATGGTTAAACAGGAAGTTTTTGCCAAATGGGATAAAATTAAGAAAAAATCCCAGAACATCACAAGAAATGAACGTAGGGCCATTCAGGAGCTTAAAAATGACAACAGTATAATTGTGAAAAAGGCAGACAAGGGGGGTGGTACGGTGGTTATGAATAGGAGTTCATATTTGGAAGAGGCTGAAAGACAGCTCTGTGACAATAAAGTGTATTTAAAATTAAAGAGTGATCCAACAAATGAATACAAAATAATCATTGGCAATATAATTAATGAAGCGGTAGAACTTAATATTATAGATAAAAATATTGCTAGAGACCTAGTATGTGAAAATCCAAGGATTCCACTCCTATATTTAACTCCTAAAAACCACAAGAATATTACGAACCCGCCTGGAAGACCGATCGTCTCCGGCATAGGCTCCATATTTGAACCCATTGCAATGTATCTGGATAGCTATCTCCAGAAATTCGTTACTGATCTCCCAGATTGCCTTAGGAACACCAGTGATTTCCTTAGGAGAATAAATGAAATAGAGATTGATGAACAAACTATTTTTTGCACATTAGATATAAACAGCCTCTATACCAGTATACCACATAATGAAGGCAAGGAAGCAATTCGTCTAAAACTTATGCAGGACAGTTCTATAGACAATCGAAAACTTGCATTGCTAATGGGGCTCCTTGAAGTTGTACTTGGCAAAAACTATTTTCGATTTGGAAAGGATTTTTTCCTCCAAAAACAAGAAGTCTCTATGTCAGGGGTGTCAAACTCGTTTTCACCGGGGGCCACATCAGCCTCACGCCGTAGTTAAAAGGGCCTTAAAGGGCCAACATAATTTTAGAACTGTGTAAATGGAATTTCTCCTTAACTGTTACATTTGTACAGTATTGCTATTATAATTAGCCCTTTGAGAGCCACCAGGAAGAATATGTTGCCCCCCCCCCTAGAGGGGTAGATAGGTATATATGACCCTTGTAGGTAGATTAGTGGGTATAAAGCCCACTGTAGATGACAGTTATATCTGCCCATGTAGGTAGATAGGTATTTTTGCCCCCTGTAGCCAGGTAGTTGCCTCCTGCAGCCAGGTAATATGCCCCATATAGAAAAGGAGATGCCCCACATAGCCCCCCTGTAGTCAGGGACATGCCCCACATATTCCCCCTGTAGCCAGGGACATGCCCCACATAGTCCCCCGGTAGCCTGGTAGATCCCCATGTAGCCCCGCGGTAGCCTGGGAGAGGTCCCCTATAGCCATGTAGATGCACCACATAGCCCCCCCAGTATCCAGGTAGATTCCCCGGTAGACATGTAGATGCCCCATGTAGCCCCCCTGTAGCCTGGTAGATGCCCCATATAGCCATGTAGATACATCACATAGCCCCCCAGTAGCCAGGTAGATTCTCCGGTAGACATGTAGATGCCCCATATAGCCCAACAGTAGCCAGGTAGATGCCCCATATAGCCAGGTAGATGCTCCATATAGCCAGGTAGATGCCCCATATAGCCCCCCAGTAGCCATGTAGATGGCCCATAGCCCCCCCCAGTACCAGTACTCAGGTAGATGCCCCATAGCCCCCCCAGTACCAGTAGCCAGGTAAATGGCCCCATAGCTCCCCCATTACTCAGGTAGATTGCCCCATAGTCCCCCAGTGGTCAGGGTGATGGCCCCATAGTCCCCCCAGTGGTCAGGATGATGGCCCCATAGTCCCCCCCAGTGGTCAGGATGATGGCCCCATAGTCCCCCCCCGTGGTCAGGGTGATGGCCCCATAGTCCCCCCCCAGTGGTCAGGGTGATGGCCCCATAGTCCTCCCCAGTGGTCAGGGTGATGGCCCCATAGTCCTCCCCAGTGGTCAGGGTGATGGCCCCATAGTCCTCCCCAGTGGTCAGGGTGATGGCCCCATAGTCCCCCCCAGTGGTCAGGGTGATGGCCCCATAGTCCCCCCAGTGGTCAGGGTGATGGCCCCATAGTCCCCAGGAAACGATCCCTCCTGCCTTCTCCCTGTACTGACTGACTCTGCAGTCAGGGAGATCGCGGGCCGGAAAACACAAGGCCGCGGGCCGGATGTGGCCCGCGGGCCTTGTGTTTGACACCTGTGCTCTATGGGCTCTCCTGTAGCCCCGTGTCTGGCGAATATATATATGGCATCTTTTGAGGAAAAATACGTACTGTCTAGCCCCTATCGCCCACATGTCTCATCTTGGATGAGACATGTGGACGATATACAGTATTTATGGTATGGAAAGGTTCTGACGACCAACTTAATAATTTTTTTGAATATTTAAATAGCTGTCATCCTACTATTCAATTTACCATAACCAAAAATAAAAATATGGTTCAATTCCTAGATGTCCAGGTCTATAGACAAGACAATCAGATATACACTACACTATATCGTAAGGATATAGATTAAAAACAACCTTCTACGTAGAGAGAGCTTCCATTCGCCAAAAATCTTTTCAGGTATCCCAAAAAGCCAATTAATGAGAATAAGACGCATCTGCTCTAACGACGAAGAGTATGAAAAAAACATGCATGAAATGATAGATACATTTGTAGAGAAAGGATACAATATTGAAGAACTAGAAAAAGTGGGTAAAGAAGTTGCAAAAATGGATACAAAAAGTTTAAGAGAGACAAAGAAGAAAGAGAGAAAGGATATACAAGAAATATTATTTGTTACTAAATATGATGCCCATTCAAATATGATAAACAGCACAATTCGTAAATGGTGGGGGATTTTGCAGAGTGACCCTAAATATGGGAAATAGTTCCCTAAACTACCTAAGACTGTCTATAAAAAGGGCAAGACTATAGGAAATGAGATAATAAGAGCAGATATTCTCAAAAATAAACAAGAAAGGGTTAATACACTTGCTATACAAAAGAAAGGTACATTTGCATGTATGTCATGCCAGCACTGCTCTGGGATCATTAAAGGACCAGACATTTTACACCCGACAATGGGGAATAAAATCTATGTTAAAGGATACCACACATGTGATTCCAAAAATGTCATATACTCTATTAAATGCCCTTGTGGCAAATTATATATAGGACAAACCTCAAAAAACCAAAAACCAAAAAATTCGGCGAAACGTCTTTAGCCAGACACTTCAGGGAGGCAAAACACAATATTAGTGAACTACGATGGCAGGTGATTGAACAAGTGCACTGCCCAGCAGAACAACAACTAAAACTCCTTAAAGGGGTTGTCTCGCTACAAAGAATAGCTTTCAAATTGTAGGGAACACAAAATAAAGACATTTTCCAAATATATTGCTTTGTTCATCTGTTTTCCCTAAGGAGATACAAGTGAATTTATGACCTCCCTGGCTATTTCAGTTCCCTCAGTAACCGACCTGTAAACAATTCTCCCCCTGCTGTTTGTTCTATGAGATAGCAGTGAGTGATGTCATCACACAGGTCATGGCAATGTCTGTGCTGCTGGGCAGTAAAAAGCTTGATTTATGTAAAATAAACAGAACTGTAATTAGGGGTTTTGTTTGAGGGATCAGATAAAGCCTTCTGTGAGCAGTTTGAGAAGCTTCTGAGCTAATCTGATCTAATTAGCAACTGAAAGCACAGTGTTGAATACAAGCACTGAGCTGTATGCAAATTAGTCAGTCTGAACCAGGAAGTGACAGAGTATTTCATTCATCCAGCCTATGAAACTCTGTAGGGAGACAACTCCTTTAAGAGAGAGGTCTATTGGATAGTCACACTGGATACACTAACACCAAAAGGTCTCAACGAAGAATGTAATTTTAATG
>JAODAL010067833.1:0-17101 GCA_025379985.1 Phyllomedusa bahiana
TCATCCCAGGGATGGATTAACAGGACTGAGTAGTGAGTGAACTAATTACATTAAACAAGATTAGCTGCTGTACACAAAAGATACAACTGCTGTGAGCCCCTAGAAGGAAGGAGTTATCTTTAATTGTGTTACAGATAACAATCTCCTGCTCTGTCAGAGCTCCATCCCTGGGTTGAAATCACTCCTTATTACGGCTGGTCCCGCGCCCCGCAGGTCGGGTTGCGGGCGCATCCGTGGCTCCCTTTTCTCCCCTGCTTGCGGGCTCACTCGCTCCCCCATGAGTACAAACTTACCTGGCCACACTCCAGTCTCCTCTCACCCCTCGAACGGCGGCTGTGTGCGCTACCGTCCTCTAGGGCGCGTGCGGCAGCTCTCAGAGATTTAAAGGGACAGCGCTCCGGTAATTGGCTAATTGCCGGCCGCTGACCCTATATAACGGTACTGTCCTCGACATTCCCTTGCCGGATCTATGTGTGGCCAGTGCCGTAGAAAAAGCGCACTAAGTGTGTTCCTGACCTATCTGTGTTTCCGACCTCCTGCTACGTCCTCTGACCATGAACCTCTGCCGCTTGTCCTGACCTCATTGCCTGTCCACGACTACGTCTACGTCTCATGATTCGGTACCACGCTCTCCCTTGGCTGCCACTGCAAGCAAGTCACGCCAGTGGAAGCGACCTGGTAGTTTACCGCCGCAGCAAGTCCATCCCGCTTTGTGGCGGGCTCTGGTGAAAACCGGGTGCGACTTAGACTCCGCTCCATTGTGATGCTTAGACCATCGCTTGCTGTGGTCCAGTGGATCCACTACCTCCTGTTGTAACACTCCTGCTCTCAGCTAATCAGATAACAGGTATGCAGGTTACCATAGAAACCACTATGTGTGTTGAAAGCTTATCTTCCTAGTGAGAAAACCCCTTTAAGGCTGTCTCTAAAAGCTGCCATACATATTCCCCTAGTGGAAAGTCTACATCTGTAATTTTTAGCATGATTTTTTAAAGAGAATAAATAAACTGTTTTTAAAAGTTAATTGTTCTTCATATAATTGAAGTTGTATAGAAATAGATTGTGCTATAGATTGTCCTTAAAACTACCTTGTAAATAATTATTTTTCGAACTGTGTATCAAGATTTTTTATGCATAATACTATAGTGTTGACCGAACCGTTCAAGAAAAGTTAAGTTCGAGTTGAACTTCACGATTTTGTAGAACTTGAGCCGAACCGAACGCTTTACTGTTCGTTCGAGAAAATGTTCACGTTCTACATCACATTCGATGCGCTATTTTAATAGTTTTTAGGTGCATTAAATTAGTGTAAAGTGCGCCTGAAAGTACGACCCTCTCAAAAATCTGGTGTCAGGCTCCCTTTGCAAGTAAACATAGGCGCCAAAAAAAGGTGCTTGACATATTGCGGCCAAGAATGTCATTGGAGTGTATGTAATGCGCCTATTGGGCTATTGCGCATGGAGGGCAAAAACAATCATACTGTTATGTAAGGCCCTATTACCTATAAACTGTAATAATAGTTATGCCCCTCCGTGCAAAATTCGTTAATAGACATTTTACATACATTCCCAAAATGCATGCTATGTGTTAGGAGGTTGTGGAAAGGGCAAAAGGTGCGGTTATTGAGGAGGTTGTGCATCTGCCAAAGATCGGTAAAAATAAAGCCTATTTATTTTGGTGTCAGGGCAATGGGCCCACTGGACACATTTGTTGGTATTTTGGCGAAATGCCGAATCGGGTCGGGCTTTTTTGGAGCAGCGTAGGTTGGGTGGGATGGACTGCCCCACACCCCGGTCCGGGGTTACCGCCCAAATTTGGGCCAGCGGCTCAGGGGAAGGGGGTGTGGTTTCCATTCCGCAAAACTGCTCAGTGGAGTGAGCAGTGGGAGAAGCGAGTGGGCCTTGTTTTAACCGTGGATGTACTACAGAGACCCATGGGTATTGTGACTGAAAAACCCGGTCTGTGGTTTATGTTGTTTGTGGCTGAAGCAACCCCTGCTGTTTTTTTTCCCTTTGTTTCTAAAACCGAGCCAATAAATCCGCAGTATTGCATGTTAAAGGCTGCCTTGTTTGAGCTGATTCCCCACAATTTGGTGTCCGGGATGCGGGACCCCTGGAAAAAGGGCGGCATGTCCGGTTAAGGGGTGCTACTTTTAAAAATCAAAGCAAAATTTGGGGAGCTCTGAAGCACCTGGTGCAGGGTGAGCACCCCAACAACAGGCCCATCTGAATCTGTGCGGTCACAGCAGGAGCGAACCAGTCCTAATAGGAAAAGAGGCCATCAGGGAGGAAGCGATTCGGGCAAAGGGGGGCCCCGGCTACACCCCTCGGGATGACGGCGCGGGCGGAAGAGGGTCGAGACCCCCCTGCAGAAAAAACCCCAGAGGACGACGTGGAAGCTTTCCTTACTGTTTCGAGCGGGTGGCTGAACGGGAGAGACTCCCAGTCCCGCAGGGGGCAGAGGTCCGGGCCCCCCCTTTTCAGGGCGAGCCTCAAAAGGCTTACTATGACTTATTTGCAGGATGCGGGGAATCCCCCGACTCAATCGAAATTCGGGAAACCCTGGGCGTGGGTCCACCCGGGCAAAAAGGGTGCATCAGTGGGGATACGGGGGGACCGGCCCCGAGGTCCAATTGTTTGATCCCCCTGACCTCATCCAGAAAAATGGCTGCAGCCGGTTTGTCTGTTCCCCAGCCCAAATGGTAAGAGGGTCATTGGACCGTTTTGTGCAGCTTTCCCAAGCCAGTGCAAGCGGGTGGCGAAGGGAACCCCCAGACGGCGGATGCTTAATGGCTTGGTAGAGGATTGGGGCCAGGGAGAATTCCCCTGGCTGATCCGGCCCCTTTCCCTCTCCCTACGGGCAGCCCCCGATGACCGGGAAAGTCAAAGAAGCGGTCTAAGTCCCTAGAGAGCCGTCCTAAGGCCAAGGCCCTGCCAGTGCCGAATCCGCCCCCGCCCCGGGACATTATCTGCTGGAGACCCAGCTGGGGGACATGTGGTCCCCGGTCCCCCCTTGGCTCAAAACGGGACTTTTCCCTGGGGGGGCGTACGTCTTGTTGACGCTTCCCGGCATGACGCGGGCTGGACATACCCAGGGCTTTCTACTCTGCCCCATCGGGTGAAGGGCACCCCTTTTTAAGGGGAACCCCTGGACTCGGGAAGCTTGGTTCTCTCCTGACGCCAGTATTCCCCCTTTTTTGTTCCCGGAAAACTTTGGGGGTACCTGATAAAGGGGGAACCAAAGCGTCCCCCGGGGCCCAGTAATTTTTAAAATCGAGGGGGGTACGGTGTCACACCTGTGGGCATCTGCGGGGATTAGTGCACGAAGTTATTTTGGGCCGGGGACTTCCCCTCTTGGGGGGACTGTGGGAAAGGGTGCCAACGCAAAAGCCCCCAAAAACCAGACAGTCCTGAGCATGACCATGAGGGGCCCCCGCTTTCCCCGTTCCCCTTTGGGTGGGGGGAGGGTGGGGGGGAGTAAACCCCTTGAGAAACGCCAGCCCTAGGAGTATCAAAAGGGGAAAATTTTTGGGATGGCCAAGCTGCGGGAGGAACCCTAAAAGGGGCCTTCAACAGCTTTGGGGTGGTACTTGAGGGGTAACCCGGGTCGGGGTGAGGAAAGATTTCCCTTTTCCCGAAATCAAATTTGTTGTAGGGGGTGACCAAAACCCGTGAGGAAGGGGTAGAAAACTTCTGGTTCCCAACCTTACAGGCAGGGGAATGGATTGGCCCCAGCCCGTGTTGGGGGACACCTGGGGCCGTAAGCCCGTAGAAAGAATTCTACCAGTTTTTTGGGCCAGGGTGCTCCGGGAAAATCCGGACTATGCCGCCCTGTCCCCAGTGCCAGATCACCTCCCCTGTTGCCAGTTTTGCACCCCACTAATACATTCCCTATTATCGAGACACCCTTTGAGAGAGTAGCAAGGATTTGTGGGGCCCGGGAAAAGTGGCTGAGGAACCAGTATTTTGGTCATCATGGGGGCTACGCCACCCGGTGCCCCGAAGCTGTACCCCTTAGAAATGCTTCCTCCAGGTAATTGCTAGGGGGCTTGGGCCCAAATTTTTTCCCGAAAAGGGTTGCCCAAAGAGATCCTGACGGATCAAGGGACCCCGTTTAGTCGAGAGTTATGCAAGATCTTTGCAAGGTTTGAAAAGGGGGCCCAACTACGCACCTCTTTTACCACCCCCCGACAGATGGTTGGTGGAAGTTTCAACGAACCTTAAAGGCTAGTTTAAAAAGGTAGTAAGGGAAAAAATGGCCGTGATTGGGACTACCTGTTGCCCAAAATCTCCTGTTTTCTATCCGAGAGGTTCCCCCAAACTTTCCCCCGGTTTCCCCTTTTGGTTACTCTATGGAGTTCCCGGGGGCATTAGATATTGAAGGAGACCGGGAGATAAGGTACGCCCATAAAAACTCATTGAGCATGTGGCACAACTACAGGATGGATCACTCAGGATCCCTATTGTTAAGGGAAAACCTTAAAAGCGAGGGGGCGCAAGCAAGGGGCTACAACAGGTCAGCCCGCGTGAGACAGTTTAGGCAGGGGACATGGTCCCATCTTATTTCCACGGGGAAGCAAATTCCTGGGGGGAAAGGCAAGGTCCCTACGGATAGTTGAGAAGGTGGGGGAGGGGCAAATGGGTCCATCAGCCAGGGAGAAGGAGCCCTACAAAATATAATGTTAACTTGCTCAAGCCATGGAAAGATAGAGCCCCCCGGGGGGCCCCTTTTCTTGGTGTCCCCAAACCGAACCCGTATAGAGGGAGTGAAGATTGCAGAGACCCGTCTCCTCCAGACCCAACAGTGCGACAACTGCTGCAACAAAAATAGGGACTTATTACAGAGGCACCAGGCTCCATGTTGAGAAAAATGAATGTCAAAAGGCTCGGTGAAGTGAATTTAAAACCCTTTTAAAGGGTTTCCCCAGGCCCCAGGAAAATTGTGGCAAAGAAGTGCAAGAAAGCTAAAATTTGGAGTGATAGGGAGTCAAGAGCGGGTGGTCCACCCCATGTGTTTGTCCCTAAGCCCACGGGGAGTGGGGCTTTGCAACGACTACCGAAGCTAAATGAAGTATTGAAGGTCGATGCATACCCCCTGCCCCCGGTGATGAGCTTATTTAGAGGTAGGACCACCCGGTATATCACCACCCAGACCTGTCCAAGGGGGATTTGGGAGATTCCCCTTAGCCAGGAGGGGTGAGGAAAACACCTTTTTCCCCACCCGAGGGTCCTTTCCATTTTAAGAATGCCCTTTTTGGGGGAAAGGGGGGCCCCCGCCCCTTCCAAAAAGGGGTTGGACAGGAGGTCTTGGTCCCCACCGGGGGATATGGTTGCTTACCCTTGAGACAAGTATCTTCAGCGAGATTGGGAGAGTCACCTTTAAAAAGTCAAAGCTGTCCAGTCGTAAGGAAAGGTGGTTTCCCTAAACCCCAGTAAATGTGCCATCGGGATGGAAGAGGCCCGTTACTTGGGGTTGTTGGGGGGGGGGGGAATAAAACCCCCCAAATAAAAGTGAAGCAATCCAAAACTGGCCCCCCCCACTTACCCAAGAAAAAAGTGGGGGCGTTTCTGGGGGAAACAAGGGTATTACCGGTGGTTTTCCCCAAAATTTTCGAGATGGCAAAAACCCCCTTTACGGACCTAAAAGGGACTAAGTCCCCCAGATCAAATGGGCCCCCAAGGTAAGAGGCCTTCCAAACTTGAAAGTAGCTTGTGTAGACAGCCAATTTTGTGGCCCCCGGATTTCCCGTGAGAATTTGTGGTAAAAGATGCCTCGAGGTTTGGCCTAGGGGGCGGTTAAAGTCCCAGGTTTTTCAAGGGGAGGAACACCCTGAGTTTTTGACCGGAAGCTTCCCCCGCCGGCGTAATTACGCCTTTATTTAGGGGGAAGCTTACCCTTAAATGGGCACTATATTTTCCGGGTTTCTCCTCTGGGTCGAAATTTTGGTGGGACGATCATGCCCCCTTTAAAAGGTAAGGGGGAAAAAGGGAACAATGCCAAGGTACCCTTGGTTTCCTGGCCCCGCAGGGTTTTTAAATTTTTGGTGGAGCACAGGCGGGCAGGCTGCAGGGGGAAAGCAGACCCGTCAGGGTACATGTTTTTGGCTGAAGGTGCCCCCTCCCCCGGCATTTGGGAGAGGGGGGGGGGGGGGTTGAGGGGGGCAAAGGTGCGTTTTGGGAAAAGGGTTTTGGGCACATCTGCCTAAGATTGGTGAAATGAAAACCTATTTTTTTTGGTTCACGGCAATAGGCCCCCTGCAATTTTTTTATGTGAGTATGGCTTAAAGCCGTAATCCGGGGCGGGTTTTTTGGGGGCGTCTGTAGAGTTGGGTGGGGGCGGGGCTCCCCCACTCCGGTCCTGGGTTACCCGCCCTATATAAGGCCAGCAGGTTCAGGTGGAAGGGGGTGTGGTTCCATTCCTGTCAAACACTGCTCAGTGGAGTGAGCAGTAGTGAGAGAGCCAGAGCTGGGCCTTGTTAACCGTGGATGTACTACAGAGACCGGCATACGGTATTGTGACTGCAAACCAGGTCTGTGGTTTATGTTTGTTTGTGGCTGAAGCAAGCCCTGCTGTTTATTTTCCTTGTTTCTAAAACCGATGCCAATAAATCCTGCAGTATTGCATGTTGAAGGACTGCCTCCGTTTGAGCTGATTCCCACAAGGTGCACAGCATATAATTTTTAGGTCCATGTAAATGTGTCGTGCCCGGTGTATAATGCGACTAGTGTTGGTGTACTGTCATGGATGGTCATTACAGCTTCTCCTCACCTGTATAGGTATAAAAATTAACCTGAACATCTTCTCCCATTGACTTTAATGGGAACTTCTCAAAGTTCGAGGTTCAACTCAAAATCAAACTTTTTAGGGTTCGATCATCTCTACATATTACCCCTTGCAGTTTGGCGTGCTGCCTGTCTGCTTAGCAAATTAATGGTATTACACATCTTATATGGGGTGGGTGCTCATGAGGAAGGACAGAAGTGAGAAGAAAATCCATGGCACACCTTAGTAATGATTGTAAAAGAGTTAAATTTTATTAAACAAAGGTGCAAGTATTAAATGCAAAGAACTCTCCTTGCATCAATGATATTCATAATGAATACTTGTACATCACAAATCACGTTTTGGCAGCATAGCCTTTAATAATTGTTATCAGTAAAGGAACACATCTCAACCTGACGTGCGTTCCTTTACAGATAACACTAGACAAAGGCTATGCGACCGAAACATTGTGCTCTGTGATGTACACTTCCTCATTATGAACCTCATTGATGCATGTAGAGTTCTTTGTATATAATACTAGCATTTTTGTTTAAGAAATTAATCTAGTTTGTAATTATTAATAAGGTGTGCCATGGATTTCCAATACTTGCTTATTATCAGACACATGGATCTTTTATCATCTCTACCAATTGGGATGGCTTTTTTATGCTCCCTTGCATGTTCTCCAAAATAAGTTAGGAGACCATTAGTATATGGTCAAAGAGGCTGAGAACAAATACTGTGGTGTTTAATGACATAACCTATGTGACTTAAGTCGAGCCAAAAAGGTAGTGTTTTGGCAGCAGCCAGATAACGTTTAGTGTATGTTCACACGGCGTAATTGCAAAGCGCATTTTGCCACGTATTTGTGCTTCAATACGCCCGACATGCGCCCTGCAATTATAGTAATTCATAGCTCTCATCGAGAGCTATGAATTACGTCCGTCTTCCCAGACGTGTCATGTCACCTCTTCGTGGCGCTTGCGCGACGCTGATATTGGAAGTAAATGGGGCCAGCCTGTGCTTAGGAGTACGCACTGAACAGCACATACTCCTAAACGCGTACAGTACGCACCCCAATACGCTGTGTGAACATACCCTTAAAGGGGTTGTCTCGCTACAAAGAATAGCTTTCAAATTGTAGGGAACACAAAATAAAGACATTATCCAAATATATTGCTTTGTTCCTCTGTTTTCCCTAAGGAGATACAAGTGAATTTATGACCTCCCTGGCTATTTCAGTTCCCTCAGTAACCTACCTGTAAACAATTCTCCCACCTGCTGTATGTTCAATGAGATAACAGTGAGTGAGGTCATCACACAGGTTGCAGCAGTGTCCTGTGCTGCTCAGAAGTAAAAAGCTTGATTTATCTAAAATAAACAGAACTGTAATTAGGGCTTTTGTTTTGGGGATCAGATAAGAAGTCCTGTTAGTAGTTTGAGAAGCTAATCTGATCTAATTAGCATCTGAAAGCACAGCAGGGCATGGAGCTGTACAAGCACAGAGCTGTATGCAAATGAGTCAGTCTGAACCAGGAAGTGACAGAGTATTTCATTCATTCATTATATGAAACTCTGAAGGGAGACAACTCCTTTAAGTCAAAGTGGAAGCAAATTAGCTCAATAAATATCTAACCCTTTAGATACCATTGTTATAAGCATCTAAAGCGCCTGACTGAGGGAGGCAGCGGTGTAGCTATTGGAGGTGCAGAGGTATCAGTCGCTACCGGGCCCTGAAGCCTGAGGGGGCCCATAAGCCCTTCTGCCACATAAGGAGATACCAGTGGCACATGGTAGTTGTGGGGTCTCATTTCACATTTTGCACTAGGATCCCGGAGCTTCAAGTTACATCTCTGGAGAGAGGAAACCCTATTTGTCTGCAACTAATCTGAGCTCATCCTTGTATTTACTGTGCATTTGCATCAAATTAAAGGGACGTTGTCATGACCATGCTTACTCAGGCCACTGGCAGTCCTCTGCCGTTAAGGTATATTCAGATAGATTTGTACCTGAATTATGCATGTTCCTTGCACTGGTCTGTTGTATTTGTTGTATTTCTGTGCTGTTGTGTGATTGACAGCTTTCCACCACACCCATGTGCTAGCCCTAGGGCAGGACTGCAGATCATTCTGCCTGATTGGTGAGTGACAGCTGTCTTCTTCTTGTCTGTCTGTCTGGGTTCTGTGTGGTGGGGATGTCAGAGGGTCGATCCTATCACGCCTTGGAACCGGAATCTGACATCCCTTAAGAAGACCACATTTCCTTCTGTCCAGGGCTTGTGATAGACTTGTACTTGAGCTAGCAATTTCTGCGGGGATTGTTTACTGGATTTTCTGACTTTTTGTGTCATTTGTTGCCTGCCCCTTTTGTACCTTTTCTGCCTATTCTGGTTCTGACCCATTTTCAATTGACCTTTCTTCTTTGTGTTTGTCTGTCTGGTCTTTGTTCTGTGTTCTATCTTACACAGTGTAGGGGCTGTCTTCTAGTTGTCACCGATCACCTAGGGTCTGGTCTGCAAAAAGACAGGGACAGCGCTGGGGGGAGTAGCGCTAATGTTTACTGTTTGTCTTTCCTGTTCTTAAAGTTCATACACTAGACCAAACTTACTCAGTAGGTGCCTGAATTTAGTACACTATGAATTCAACTTTTCCAGTCTATAAACTTCCAAATTTCCAACATAAGTTAAAAAAAAATGTACAACTCAAAATAAATAGCTTGAACACAGAAAGAGGCGGCAGATACACAGAGCCACATGTATGAAAACTGTCTCAGTCTAAGACTTTCTTTGTTGCCCATAGCAACTACTCATAATCAGAGTGCCCATTTCATTTCATATAGTGCTCTGAAAAAATGAAAGGGTAGCTCTGATTGGTTACAACAAAGAAATTCTGAGACCTAGACAGTCTTCATTCATGTCCCCCAAAGTCTTTCACATCTTTTCCCTGAGGCCACCAGTAGTACTGTGCAGGGAGATGCATGGTCTGTTAGGGTGATAAAAGCAAAACGGGTTTAGGAAGATGGCTCATTGCTATTAGCAGAAAGGCAAGAATCAGATGCTTCTTAGTAACAGGACAAGACATTTGTACATAACAATAAAGTTGAACCGTGTGAGATGAGAAAGCTTTAGAGGATTTAGTCTCTGGGCAGCTCCATAATAGTTCAGTTTTTTGTAATCCACATAGATGGTGAATGGATTTTTATCCAATCCAAAGTATTTGAGGAGGTCACAGAACAGAGCCAAGGTCAGGAACCAGGAGAGGACTCCTACCAGACAAATTATCCAATGAGGTAACCACAAGAGAGGTCGGGTGCAACCTGACAGAAGCAAGATCAAAAGCACAAAAACTGTTTTTGTCTGTATTTGATTGCACATTGCCCAATACTGAACATTACAGAAGCAGTGATGGATTGATGCCCAGGTTTCCCAAAAAACCTTTGTCAGGTTACCAAGAAAAGATTTAGTAAATAAATGGTAAGGTCATTACATGTCCAGAAAGGTAAAATAGGCAATTACAGTCTGATCAGAGGGAACTTTTGTAGCTTTCCAAATTCCTGTGTAGTTGTTGATTTTTTATTCTCCTCACCATGCTGTAGCAAGGTGTTGTGTCACCATGCTGTTTCACAGAATCACAGGCAGCTTCAGACTCAAACTTCCTGATTAGGCCGTGGGTGGGTCTACAGCAAGTCATACATGCACTGTGAGGCTAACCCACCTCCTTTCTCCTTGAACGGGATCCAATGAGGATCCACTTAAAAGGGTGAACATGTTCATTCTTTTTTTACGCACCATGGATGAATGAAAGAATGAATTACCATTGGATTACAAGAGGATTTTAACAAAAAATTAAATGTGGTATCCTAAGAAAAACACAATTTTGCTGATGAATTAGAGTATGATCATGCAGCAGGGAAAAAAATGACAAAAGTACTGGGCAGGTATGTAACAATTTAAATTTTAAGCTAATGTAAATTTTATTACAATTTGTAAAATTAAGTGTAAAGATGGAATGTAATAGAAAATTGGAAACTTTGGCTGACATCCTCTTAAACTTAGCTTTATTTCATACTAAAACATAACATCATGCTATAGTCCTTCCTAGTCTGAAAAGCGTAAGCTGTCGCTTGTGTGTATGCTGTTGCCTATGTCTTAATATGAAATAAATGCTACGTTTTAGAGGATACTGGATCCATTTTTCCAATTTCCACTGGCTGCTGGTGATCTCGTTTTTCATACATAATCAGGATGGGTGAGCTGTTTTTTCTATTTCTTACATAGTGAAGGTAATGCAGTACTCTACATTGTGAGATAGACATTAAGGGCCACATGTATGAAATCTGTCTAGGTCTAAGACTGTCTTTGTTGCCCACAGCAACTAATCACAGCTCCCCTTTCATTTTGTATAGAGCACTGAAGAAATGAAAGCGGCGCTCTGATTGGTTTCTGTGGGCAAGAAAGTGAGCTTTAGACCTAGACAGTTTTCATACATGTGGCCCTCAATTCCTTAAATTTAGACTTGCAGCATTTTGCTAATAAAGTTGCAGATTCGCCTTCAGTTTTAAAAGGCTGAAACTCTAGAAACTATTGTTGGATACCTCGAAAAGCACCAATGCAAGCAAAACTACTTGGCTCAAAAATTGGATCAGAGATTTGACATTTCATTAGACTTCATTAAAAAGTTTCAGCAAATTTGACAAATTATGTTCAAGTTATGCTCTTTTACTTGGTTTACAGTGAAAGCATTTTCATGAAATTATGAAATTGAAGGGAAAAAATATATATTTTTAAGTCTAACATACTGTTTACACTCTTTGACGATAAATGTGTGGGTATCTGTGAGTAATTCTGCATAGATGTTCTTGAATGTCCTCTCAGGTTCAGCAGCTGCAGGAGTGAAGAACTGTCTGTCAACCAGATTTTCCAGAGAGCTGGCAGGGATGGTTTATTACTGTCCCTGCTTTCCCAATTGCTGTTTACATAGCACTCAGTATGCGCTGTGTATTCAGCTTAGCAGGAAGCCTCCAGGCAAACAAGAGATGAAATTTCAGAATTACTTTAACAGAAATAAAGAAAAGAGCTCAAAAGAGTAAACATTGATGGAAACTGGATTAAACATTGGAAAAGTAAAGCAAATATTACAAACATGAACATCCAGAGACTCAAGGCAAAGTAGACAGAAATGATCAGACTTAGCTCCAGATGCATGAGAGCACAGGAATTACCAGGACATAGACATACACAGCAAAATCGAACAAAGTATTGTAGCACCAACCAACACTCAAAAAAAGCCTTACAGGGATTTTGCCATAATTTTGACGTGGGAACATTCAAAATGCACATTTAATCAAGTTTGTAAATATAATTAATTAAAAAATATGCACCATATTAGATCAGCTCTCTCCTTTCTGTTTCCTCTGGGTACTGTTTGTTGTCAGGTGTTCTGATTAGCACTGATCTTCAGCTTTGCTAGCCGCAATTGCTCAGTTGTATCTTCACGGCACTTTTTAAATGTGTCCCGTTGTGCGTTAAAAAGTGTCCCCATGGGCGCCAAAATATGATCCAAAAATTGATGAGGTTAAAAAATGTCGTGGTAGAACCCCTTTAAATTGACAACAAACCTGGAATTGAGAACAGCTGGAACCATTCATTTGAATGACTTTACATATACAATGCACTCGTCCTGATTTACAGGAATATTTACATTGTTTGTAGTTTATGGATGAATGATTAGAAATATTCCTTTTTGCTTTAATATTAATTTGTAGTGCAAAACCGTATATTTGTTCTAGTTTATTTAGTGAGAGAAATTGCTACATAATTCTGAGCTTTTCTATGTGCAGGTATTAATAAATTAAACTTCTGGTAATCTCACTGTTCACTCGGACCAGGAGAATGCACACAGTTAAGTTTAATGAACCTGTCATTACATGGATAATTATGTAAACCTTTCTGCTTTCTGTGGAATAATGAAATGCTGCAATGATCGTTTTAATAAGTTTGTGTAGGAAACCAGACTTTACATTGGTGTTATATAAGGCTGTCTGTTTTTTGTTTGGAATGTGAACTATAAATCCAATTTTAAAGGGTATGTTCACACGGCGGGTCAAGTCCTTGTGAACATATGTTTATAGATGCGTGTTTGGATCTGTCTGTCGGACCCCAAATGGACCCAAATGCGCATCCAATAAATAGCAGTGTGATTTACATTGCTTTTACTGTGAAACACGCATCGGCGTTCACACAAGTGATCGCCGATGTGTGTCTCGCTCTGTCGTTCGGATCAGTTCCAAGAATTGACATGTCAATTCTTGGTCCAAAAGATGCAGCAGGAGCCCTATAATAAACTATAGGGTGCGTGCCTGCTGTATCCAACACGCATCCAAATACGCCCCTGCATGTTGGATATATATTGGATCCGTTTAGGATCCGATTGCCAATGCATTTTTGGATGCAATTTTCAGATCCAACATAGATCCAAAATCGGATCCAAAAATGCCGTGTGAATGACCCCTAAGTGTGTTTCAAATAATGTTGCACTTTGGATTCTGCTCAAACTCAAATTTGATTGCTTTTGTTTCTGTCAGCCTGAATGAAATTTTGGCAACAATCACCAAAAATTAACTGTAAACACAACTCTCCCCCTAAATTAAGAGGGTTATCTTTCTGGTCTGGCATTGCAATGCTCCCAATGTGGCCTCATTTCCACTCCAGCGTGCTGTCTGATGTCACTTCTGGTTACTTCCCAACAACCCAATGTTATAGTAACCGAAAGTAACGACCCTTAAACAACCCTAAGCCTAATTTAGGATTAGGGTTGTGGTTATGGTTAGGGATAGGGATAGGGTTAGAGAAAACATTTAAGTTGTGAACGTGTTTTGAATCAAACAGGGCCCGATTTGAGCAACACTAGTTCCAAACAACTTGGGTGACAACTAGGATTAGAAGAAAGGGATATATGTTTTCTTTGTTTGGAACACCTAAACAACATGACCCACCACTGTCTTATATATCCCTGGATTACCTATGCATCCATTTTAATTTGTGGACAGACAATCCACTTTCCTCATTTAACAATTGTATTATAATTATATTATATTATAAGTCACACATGTGCTGCTAGTAGCCATCAATCTGTGGGGCACTAAAACACTTAAAGAAGGAGATGTATTAAAACTGGTGCAAAGGAAAAGTGTAGTAGTTGCCCAATGGCAACAACAAATCAGATTCAATATCTCAAAGTAAGCTACTGAGGCAGTTAATGGTAATTTAAAGGGCCCACAATTTTTCAAAAAAATTTGAAATAAAACCCTTTTAATTTAAAGAAACTTTGGCTGACATGTATGAATGGGGTGTCCCCAGTTTTTGGTGTATTTGAGCCAAAAGAATTTGAACAGGAGCGCTCCAAATTTTGGGTGCGATAAGCCCCTTTGAATTCCCCAAGACATTTTTAGTGGCCAAAGATTGGGGCATTTTGGGGCTCGCATCACTTGGGAAAAGTGATACTTTATGATTCTGGACTCCAAATTAGGAAGAACAGTTAGAACATCAAAACGGGTTAAAGGGGGTCGTGGCCGATTTATTTTGGGCACTAGGATACGTCTGTATGATGAATGCAGAAAACGGTTCTACATTTGGTGCTTTCTACACTACCTTAAAGCTATTTAGAACGGGCTGTCAGCATAAAATTCATCATTTGCCCTTTGTATGCATGTACTGATATAAAAAAAGTCCAGTGTTTTCAGGATGGGTTTACTTTTTTGTTTATTCACAAACATCTAATTTCTCTTGTTTATTTGAAATGTTAATTTAAAAACTCTTTTGTTTAAAAATGCACATAATGACCTAGACAATGCCTATCCCTTTGCGTTTGCCCAATTTTTTCCCCCCCGATCCCTTCCCCAAGGAAGACACGGACTGGTTGGTTAATTGGCCACGGCCTTTTATTAAAACATAAAAACTAAAAACTATGCAAATGGTATACCCAAATCCCCATTTGCCCAAACCAGGAACCCAACTTGGGGTGAGGTCCTTGGGCACGTAAACCATAGGATCAGGTCTGGCGCATCCTTTCTTTTTTACCCCAGCGTCCCCCCGGCTTCAGGGCCCCAAAAGCCCCTAGGCGGCAAAACCCGTCAAAAACCCTGTCCCGGGTGCCCTGTGGACCCCAAAACCTTGCCCCCCTGTCCACCCGAACACTGGGAGCCAAGTGGCCTGACTCCCCCACAAATTTTCCCCAACCCAAGGACCCAACCCCCGCTAGGACATTAGACACCCCCCCTGATCCACCGCTCGTCCACTTCATCAAAACCTCTGTAGTAAATTTCCAACCTACAAACTGGGGGGAGGATGGGATGCTTGATCACTGCTGCCCCGAATGTTCCCGCGGGCCGGGGGGGCTATACACTCCGGCCCCCGCCCCTCCTAACCCGACGCAAGGCCGGCCGCGGGTCTGTGGGGCCTCCCCTTAGGGTGGCCCCCATGTCCGGCCGGTCTTTTTTTTTTTTGAATATGGAGTATAGACTGATTTTTCCCACAGTTGTGCAAAGATACCCCAGTGTGACACTCATTCACCCCTTCATGACAGTTGGTCATAATTTTAAGCTCTTCATTTTTTTTCTCCCCGCCTTTTACGAGCCATAACCTTTTTATTTTTCCATCTACAAAAAAATTGTAAGGTGAAATGTGGAAAAATGTATTGTCCATTTTTTGGGGGGGTTTTTTCGACTTCATTTTTATTTTTAAAATTTTGTGTTATCGTTTTTTTCAGGGTGGCAATTCCTTGTACCAAAAAAAGTAAGGTTTTCCTCATGTTTTAGTACTTTTAAAATAATAAAAACATTTTTTATTTCTTATATTTGCTCTGTAGCACCATTTTCTGCGACCAATATCTTTTTGTTTTTCCACCTATGGATATGTGGGCTGAAGTGTAGTTTTTATTGGTACATGCAACTTTTTGATCACTTTTTATTCCAATTTTTTGGGGATGTGATATGGCCAAAAAAACTGCAATTTTGGTGTTTGGAATTTTTTGTTCTAGTGTTAAATGTACAGGATAAGTAATGTTATATTTTAATAGATCATTTCTTTTTTACAGGTTTTTTTAGTAAATTGGCAAATATTTTCGATTTTTAATTTTTTTTTTTGTATTTTTACATTTGTACCTGTATTCCCCTAGGGTACCTGACCACTAGGGGTTCACTCACGAATTCCGTCTTCATTAAGCTTCCAGTTGCCATAGTAATCATTGAGCACACCAAAATCTTATCGAGGGAGGGGGTAATCGGAGGACCGGATGGTGCATATTGATGTTAAAATTCTGCGTTTTTTTTTCACTATGGTGTTTAAAGGGTTTAAAAAGCAAAGGGGTTGGAAATTTCTATGATCCCGGGCCCTTAGCGGTGGGTGGGCAGTCTAATTGGGCAGCCCGGCACCGACCGTCTATAGAGCGGACTTCGTGAGTGAGCCCTCTCTATTTTTCCTTACCACCAATATTACTTACTTAAAATGAACCTTGGGTTTTTCCTAACCAACCCCCTTTTTTTCTCATGTCCTCATGAAAATTCCAAAGGGTTTTTTCTCAGGGGAGGTTTTCAAAAAAATTTTGAAAATTACTTGCATGTGATTTGGCCCCCCCCCCCCCCCCCCCTTTGGGAAAAAATAGGGTAAAGCAGGAAACTGCATTTAACCCGAGCTATCACTTTAGCCGTCAAAGGGGGAAAAGGGGGGCCCGTTTTGGGGGTGTGCTTTAAAAGATTGTGAATTGAGGGGTGGTTTTTGGGTATATGGGGATAAAATGCCAACTCCCCCCGTTTTTGGCGGGGGGGCCCCCCTAAATTTTTGGTTTCCCCCCCCGGGCCCTTTCCCGGGGGAAATTGGCTCTTTAAATGGGGTGGGGGGGGGGCCCCCCCCCCCGGGGCCCGGGGGTAGCGCTTGTGGGCCCACTTGGCGCCGCCCGGGGCCCCTCTACAGGGGGTTTAAGCGCCGTGGGGGCCCCCTTAAACCCCCCCGGGGGTTGCTGTGGGAGGGAGGAGGCAGGAGGGATAAACCCCCCTCCCCCCTTTCCCCCTTTTATGTTTCGGCGCGGGGTGTGCGCCGCACCCTTTTTTTGGGGGGCCGGGCGTGGGAGTGACGGCCCGGGTGCCCGGGGATGACGCGCGGCTGCTCTCAAATTTCCCCCGCGCCGCTGAGGAGATCGTCGGAGTGGGCCCTGCTGGGAGCCTGGTGAGGTGGTGGATTTTTTTTTTTATTTTTATTAGCTATAGGGGGGGGGCTTTTGCCCGGAACAATGGGAAAAAATACCCGGCAACAAAAGGGGGCTCTTCCTGGCAACAATGGGGGCTT
>JAODAL010067834.1:0-17100 GCA_025379985.1 Phyllomedusa bahiana
GGGGAGGGGCAGTTTCAGAGGAAGAGGTATTTGGATGGGAGAGACCTCAGAGCGGTGCAGGACAGAAAAAAACACAGGCCAGGGGAGGGGGAAAGGGGAAATATCCCTCAAAATTAAACAAAAAAAAAAAACTTTTTAAATTTTTTCCTTTAAAAAATTTTAATTCTTTACCCATAAAAAAAGTCAATTTTTAGCGGAAGGGGAAAAGCAAACACCAAAAAAAACAACCCCCTCGCCCCGACCTTGGCTATTACAGGTCAGTATTGCCCCATGCAAATTTATTTTTTATTAACATTTGATCATATTTTATATTGTTTTTAAAGTATACTTATTTATGTATTATTTAGTCTATATATTTATCTATGTACTATTTAGCTTATGCATGTTCTGATCATGGATTAGGTGTTTTCATGTATTTTTTGTGTGGGTAGGGATTTTTATCATGTTTTAAATTTATTCAAAAAAAATTTTTTCACTTTATTTTTTTTAATTTTTTGAGGGGTTGTTTTTTGGTGTTTGTTTTTCTATTGGTATCACAACCATCATTAGTATTTAAGTTTTATTGCCCGCTTTTTGTATAGGTGTGGTATCTGAATGCTGCAGATAGAAGCTGGATTCTGCAAAAAAAAACAGATTTGCTGCAACACATAGTGAGTAGACATTGCTGGGACTTGTAGGTATATGGATATGTATGAAAAAGATTAGATAGAAGTAAAAAATGGATGATAGATAATAGATAGATAGTAATAGATAGAATGACCATAAATGAAATAAGAAAGAAAGAAAGAAGAGAATAATTTATAAAAGATAGATATGAGATAGAATAATAATAATATAAGAGAGATAGAAATATAGAGAGAGAGAGAGATGATAATATGAGAGAGAGAGAGAGATAGTAAATGGGTAATAATATGAGATAGATAGATAGATGATATGAGATAGATAGATATGAATAGACAGATAGATAGATAGATAGATAGATATAGATAGTATGAGCTAGATAATAGATAGAAATGATATGAGATAGTTTTAGATAGAAGAAGTAGTTTGATATGAGATAGATAAGATAGAAGATATGGGATAGATAATAGAATAATAGAAAAGAGATAGATAGTAGATAGATATGAGATAGATAATAGGGATAATAGATATGAGATAGAAGAATGGAAAAATAGATAGAAGATATAATAAAGATAGATATAGATAGATATATATAATGAATTTAAAATATGGGATAATTAAAATGGGAAAATAGATATGGGATAGATAGATATGGATAGATAGAAGGGTAGTAGTAGATAGATGATAATAGTTTGTATGAATAGATAGATATGGGGAGTAGATATGAATAGATAATATGAGAAAATAGATATGAATAGATAGATAGATGATATGAGATAAAAGATAGTTTTGAGATAGATATATATATATATAGATAGATATGGGATGATAGATAGGGTAGATAGATAGATAGATAATAATGTAGATAGATAGATATGAATAGATAGATAGATATGGGTAGATAGATATGGGGTAGATAGATATGGGTAGATAGATATTGGGGGGTAATTTTGATAGATATGGGATAGATGATAGATTGGGATAATAATATGGGATAGATGATAGAATAGAAATGTGGGAAGATAATAGATGTGGGATAGTAGTAGATAGATAGATAGATAGTAGATAGATAATGATAGAGATAGATAGTAAAGTGGGTAGATAGTAAAAAATAGATATGAATAGATAATAATAGATAGAGATAGAAGATAAGAATGAGATGTTTTGAAATAGATAGAAAATAGGTATGAGATAGATGATAGATATAGTAAAAATAGATAGATAGATAGATATGGATGATAGACGATAGTAGATATGAGTAGATAGATAGACAGTAGATAGATAGTATGAGTAGATAATACATAGAGATAGATATGAATAGATAGAAACAATAGATAGAAGAATGAATAGATGATAGATAGATATGAGATAGATAGATATGGGGAAAATAGTAGAGATAGATAGATTGGGTAGTAGATAAAAGGGTGAAAGATAGATAGATAGTTAAGAGATGAAGATTAAAAAAGATGGATAATAGATATGGGTAGTAGATATGGTAGATGATAAAGATAGATAGATAGATAATTTGATGAAAGGTGATATAGAAGAAGATATGGGTAGAAGATATGGGAAAGATAGATATGGATGTTGATATGGGGGTGATAGATATGGGATAAAATTTGGGGAAAAAGATTGTAGATATGGGATAGATAATATGGGGTAGTAGAAAATGAATAAAGATATGGGATGTAGATTGAAATTATAGTGGGATAGATAGTAGATGTGGGATAGTTTAAAAGAGATAATAGTAGATAGATAGTAGAGAAGATGATAATGTGGGGAATAGATGATGATAGATATGAGATAATAATAAGAATAATAGAAAAGAAATAGATAATAGATAAATATGAATAGATAGATAGATATAAATAGATAGACAGATAGATAGATATGAGATAGATAGATATCCAGATAGATAGATAGATATGAGATATATAGATACATATGAGATAGATATGAGATAGATAGATAGACAGATAGATAGATAGATATGAGATAGATAAGATAGATAGATATGAGATAGATAGATAGATAGATACATACAGCACCGCCCTATGAGTTGTATGGCTTCAGTACTATACAGGATAAATCATTGTGACGGCGCTGGAGATTTTATTTGCACTTTTTCCTGCACGTTTATAGAGCCTAATAACTCAGGAGCTGCTGCTCGTCCAGGGATATGGATGGAGATGTATGACACAGCAGCCAGTCCTGTACATGACGGGGGTGACAGGCGCCACTTCTCCCACCGACATCCATCACCTGCAGAGTGACCATAACTCTGGGTGATAGTGATGGCGGCGGCGGGCAGTGATTGATGCCCCCTTGCCCGGTGTTCACATTGTGCGTCTCACTTATCGGCTGTTACTGACCTTCTGTAGGTAACGAGCACAAGGAGTCCATGCTCTTCGCCGGCCGGATGGTGGCATTCTCTGTGGAGAGAGAGGGGACAGGTTATTGTCACAGCAAAGAGAAGAATAGAAAAAGTCTACAGGAGGTTTTCTTCTCCAGTCACATCCGGAGCTTCAGAATTTTGCTGGTTTCAGGCAGCAGTGCATTGTGGGGTCTCAGACGACAGTAACAGTCAAGCTGTGGGGTCTCTGTAGCCAGGGCTGTCATTTCCTAATATATTCTTGCTTTGCTCGGAGTTCACCCTTTTGGACTTACCGCCCATTTCTTTCTGTCCTCTGACAAACACACTTCCATTACGACTCAGTTTCGATTTGGATTCAGTTCCGGAACGACCTAGATTGAATATGGACCTCCATTTTTTTGACTTGGTGGAAAGTTTCCTCCTAGGGGATTTAAAAAAAAAAAAAAAAAAGGATATTAAGGACAAATAAGGGTAAAAAATTTAAACAATACTAAACTGCTGCTGCCTCTAAAATCTTCAGCTATAGACATGATCTCACCATCGTATCTTATACATTATTACAGACCTTATATATATTACTCAACTGACAGAAGTCAAAATGGCTACAAAAATAACCATAATCTAATAAGTGTACGCAGCCTATCCATTCTCTAGTGTGCTGGGTCATCACTGAGAATTCAGCCCATCAATTCACTAGAGAGCTGTGACATCACTGAGAATGCAGCCTATCCATTCACTAGAGAGCGGTGACATCACTGAGAATGCAGCCTATCCATTCACTAGAGAGCAGTGACATCAAGGAGAATGCAGCCTATCCAGTCACTAGAGAGCAGTGTGACATCACTGAGAATGCAGCCTATCCATTCACTAGAGAGCGGCGACATCACTGAGAATGCAGCCTATCCATTCACTAAGAGCGGTTGACATCACTGAGAATGCAGCCTATCCATTCACTAAGAGCGGGGACATCACTGAAAAGCACCTATCCATTCACTAGAGAGCAGGTTTTCCCCACTGAGAAGCCAAACCCAAACCTTTTACTTTTTAAAAGCAAATGACATCACTGAGAATGCAGCCTATCCCATTCACTAAAGACGGGGACCTCACTGAAAATCCAGCCTAAACCATTCACTAGAGAGAAATGACAACACTGAGAATGCAGCCAAACCATTCCCCAAGAGAAAATTTACATCACCTTGAGAAAGGGAGCCTACCATTCACCCAGAAACCTCACTGAGAATGCAAACCTAACCATTTCACTAGAGAGCAGGGGGCATCACTTGGGAAAACAGCCTATCCATTCACTTTAAAACAGTGACATCCCCTGGAATCAGCCAAACCATTCACTAGAAGCGGTGAATTTACTGAGAAAGCAGCCTATCCATTTACTAAGAGAGGGGGTGACATCACTGAGAATGCACCTTCCCCTTCACTAGAGAGCGGGGGAAAATCCCCTGAAATTTCCAAACCCAACCTTCCTAGAAAAGGCGTGACATCACTAGAGAATGCAAGGGGCCCATTTATTCACTTTGGAGCGGAACATGACCCGGAATTCAAACCCATCCTTCACTAGAAGCAGGAACTGAAATGAGAATGCAGCCTACCATTTTACAAAACATTTACATCAAATGAGAATTCAACCTAACCATTTCCCCCCTAGAGAGCGGGGGGAAAATCCAAATGAAAGCAGCCTATCCATTTTTCTAAAAAGCGGTTGACATCAAATGAAATCCCGCCCATCCATTTTAAATAGAAGCAGTTTAACCCTCACTGAAATACACCAAACCATTCACAAAAAAGCGGTGAAAAAACACTGGGAAAACAGCCTATCCCCTTTTAAAGAGAATTAAATGAAAACACTGAAAATGCAGCCAAACCCCTTCACTAAGAGCAGGGGCAAACCTGAGAATGCAGCCTATCCATTTACTGAGATAAGAATTTACTGGGGAAAGCAGCCTATCCAAATTTACAGAAGCCGGGACATCACTGAGAATGCAGCCTTTTCCAATCACTAGACAGGGGACAACACTGAGAATGCACCTAATTTCCCTTTACTAAGAGCCCGTGACATCCCCTTGGGAAAGAGGGCCTTTTCCATTTTACAAAAAGCGGGGGACAAACTGAAAAGCGCCTATCCTTTTACTAGAGAGCATGACAGCACTGGAAAGCAGCCTATCCTTTTACAAGAGACAGGCATCACTGAGAATTTCCCCAAAAAAAACCCCCAAAATTTCCCTTCACTAAGAGCAGTGACTCCCCTGAGAAAGCAAACCCATCCATTTTTAATAGAGAAAAAAGTTTAAATCACTTTAAAACAGCCTATCCATTCACTAAGAGGGGGGACATCCCCTGAGAATCAGCCTATCCATTCCCTAAAGCAGTGACAACACTGGAAATGCATTTTAAACCATTCACTAGAGAGCAGGGGACATCACTGAGAATTCAGCCTATCCATTTTAATAAGAATAGTGACAAACACTGAGAATTTCAGCCTATCCATTTACAAAGAGGGGCAACACTGAGAATGCAGCCTATCCCTTTTTAAATAGAAGCAAAGGGCATTTACTGAGAATCAGCCAAACCATTCCCCAGAGAGCAGGGGCACACTGAGAATGCGCCTTTTCCAATTTTACTAGAGCATGGGCATCACTTTGGGGGAAGCAGCCTATCCAATTTACTAAGGACAGTGAAAAATCACTGAGAAAAGCAGCCTAAACCATTCACTAGAGAGGGGCATGGACATCACTGGGGAAAAGCAGCCTATCCATTTTTATAGAGAGCGGGGGACATCACTGAAAATGCAGCTTTTCCAATTTACTAGAGAAGCGGTGGGAAACAAAGAATGCAAAACCCAAACCATTCACCCAGAGAGCGGCGACATCACTGAGAAAAGCAGCCCCATCCCTTTTTACAAAAGAACATGACTCCCTGGGGAATGCAGCCAAACCTTCAATAGAAAAGCATGACATACTAGATTGCAGCCTATCCCTTCAAATAAAGCGGGGACATCACGAAATTTCAGCCCCTTAAATTTCCCCCCCCCTTCCCCGCCTATCCATTCACTAAGACGGTGAAAAATCACTGAAAATGCCCAAAGGGGGCCAATCCATTAAAAAAAACTAAAAAAACCTTTTTGAAAAAACCAAGCCCTAAAAAAAACCCATTCACCAAAGGAGGGACATCACTGAGAATGCACCTATCCATTCACAAAAGAGCGGGAAAATACCTGAGGAAAAGCAGCCGATCCCCTTTTACAAAGAGCAAATAGACAACCCTGAAAAAAGCAACCTATCCTTCACTAAGACCGGGGACATCACTTTAGAAAGCAGCCCAACCAATTTACTAAGCGCAGTGGGAAAACACTGAAAAAATTCAGCCTTTTCCATTCACAAAAGAGCGGGGACCTCACGGGGAACCAGGGCCCATCCATTCACTAGAAAAGCGGGGGACAACACTTTAGAAAACAGGGCCCAAACCATTCACTAGAGAGGGGCGGGAAAAAAACACTGAAATGCAGCCTTTCCCTTTACTAGAGAGGAGGGGGTGACATTTACTGAAATGCAGCCCCATCCATTTACTAGAGAGCAGTGACATCAAATTTAAATGCAGCCTATCCAAATTTACTTAGAGGCGGGACAACACTGAGAATGCGCCTATCCATTTTTACTAAAGCGGTGACAACTGAAATGCAGCCTATCCCTTGACAAGAAACGGGGAAAAATCACTGAGAATGCAGGCCAAACCATTCACCTAGAGAAAAACGGGGACATCACTGAGAATGCACCTATCCATTGACTAGAGAAGCGGGGAATCACGAGAATGCAGCCAAACCATTCACTAGAGAGCGGGGACCACTGAAATGCAGCCTATCCATTCACTAGAGAAGCGGTGACATCAAATGGGGAAAAGCGCCTATCCATTACTAGAGAGGGGCGACATCACTGAGAAAGGCCAGCCTATCCATTTTGTAGAGAGCAGTGACACCACTGAGAATGCACCTAAACCATTCAATAAGAGGAGCGACCTCACTGAGAAAAGCAAACCTAACCATTCAAATAAAAAGCAGGGAAAATGACTGAGAATGCAGCCTACCATTCCCTAGAAGGGGGGTGACATCCCCTGAGAATACAGCCTATCCATTCCCCTAAAAGAGCAGTGACAACACTGAGAAAACACCTATCCATTCACTAGAGACGGTGACATCACTGAGAAATGCAGCCTACCATTCATAGAGAAAGTGACATCACTGAGAATGCAGGGGCCCAACCATTCACTAAGAGCAGGGACTCACTGGGGGGAAAAAAGCAGCCTATCCATTCACTAGAGAGGGAGGGACATCCCCTGAGAAGGGAGCCCCATCCATTCACTAGAGCATGACATCACTGAGAATCAAACCTATCCCTTTACCCAGAGACCAAGGGGCATCACTGAAAATTCAGCCTAACCATTCCTAAGACAGGGACCCTCACTGAGAAACAGCCTATCCCAATTTACTTAAAAGAAAACCCGGGACAAACACTTTTAGAATGCAGCCTTCCCTTCACTAGAGCAGTGACATACGAGAATGCAAAAACCCATCCCCTTCACCAAAAAGCAATTTACATCACTGAGAAAGCAGCCTATCCCTTCACTAAAGAGGACAGGACATCACTTTAGAATTTCAAACCCATCCAATTTTTTATAGAGAGCGGTTGGGCATCAAATGAGAATGCAGCCCCATCCATTCACAAAAGGGGGAGCGACAACAAATTTAGAATTCAGCCCATCCATTTAAAAGAGAAGGCGGTGACATCAAGAGAAGCGCCTATCCTTTTCCCAGAGAGCGCGACATCCAAATGAGAATGCAGCCAACCATTCACTAGAGAACAGTGGGCAAACACTGAGAATGCAGGGCCCATCCATTCATTAAGGGGAGGAGCTGACATCAAATGAAATCAGCCTATCCATTCACTAGAGAGCGATTAAAATCACTGGGGAAAAGCAAACCAAACCATTCACAAAGAGGGGGTTTACATCACGAGAATGCAGGGCCCATCCATTCACTAATAGCGGGGGGGTCACGGGGAATTTCAGCCCACCATTCACTAGAGAGCGGTGACATCACTGAAAGCGCCCATCCATTCACTAGAGGGGCAAAGGGACAAACACTGAGAAAAAACCTAAACCTTCACTATACCCGCATTACATCACTGAAAATGGCACCTAAACCTTTTCCCCAGAGAGCAGTTACCCTCACTGAAAAAATGCAAACCCATCCATTCACTAGAGAGCGGGGACCCTCACGAAATGCAGCCTATCCATTCACTAAAAGAGCAATGACATCACTGAGAATGCAAACCCCACCATTCACTTTGAGAGCGGTGACATCCCCTGAGAATGCAAGCCTAAAACCAATTTTACAGAGAGCAGGGACAAACACTGAGAAGCAGCCAACCTTCAAATAGAAAAGCAGTGACATCACTAGAATTTCAGGGCCCATCCTTCACTAAAAAGCATACATCACTGAGAATTGGCCCCATCCATTCCAAAGAGCATGGGCATCCCCGAGAATGCCCGCCTTTTCCATTCCCCTAAGAGCAGTTACATCACTGAGAATGCAGCCTATTTCCCTTCACTAGAATAGCGGGGACATCACTGAGAATGCAGCCAAACCATTCCTAGAAGGAGAGGACATCACTGGAATGCGCCTATCCATTCAAAAAGAGAAGCGGTGACATCACTGAGAATCGCCTATTTCCTTTACTAGAGAGCAGGGGCCCTCACTGAGAATGCAAACCCATCCATTCAATAGGGGAAATGGTGACAACACTGAGAAAAGGGGCCTATCCATTCACTTTGAAAAGCGGTGACATCACGGAAAAGGGGCCTTTTCCATTCACTAGGGGACAGCGGGGACAACACGAGAATGCAGCATCCAAATTTACTAGAGAGCGGTGACAAAACGAGAAGGGAACCTAAACCATTCACTAGAGAGGGCGGTGACATCACTGAGAATGCAGCCTAAGTCCATTCACTAGGAGTGGGTTACATCACTGGGGAATGCAGCCAATCCAATCACTAGAGAGCATTTAAATCACTGAGAATGCAGCCTATCCATTCACTAGAGAAACGGTTTACAAACACTGAGAATGCGCCTAACCATTCACTAGAGAGCAGCTTTACATCACTGAGAATGCAGCCTCTCCATTCCTAAAAGAGCATTTACCAAAACTGAGAATGCAGCCTCTCCAAACACTAGAGAAACAAGGGAACCAAACACCCGAGAATGCAAACCTAAACCCCTTCACTAGAGAGCAGGAAAATCACTGAGAATGCACCTATCCCCCTTCACTAAGAGCGGGGACATCACTGAAAAACCCCCTATCCATTCACTAAGAAAAAGTGACATCAGAGAAAGCAGCCCCAACCATTTAAATAAGGCAGGACATCACCCGAGAATGCGGGCTATCCATTTTTACTAAGGGGGCCGGGGACATCACGGGGAAAAGCAGCCCTAACCATTTTACTTTGATGCGTTTCATTCCTGAAATGGGAGCCTATCCATTCATAGAAAAGAGGGGGAACCCTCACTGAGAATGCAGCCTATCCATTCACTAGAAGCCCGTGAACTCACTGAGAATGCCCTAACCCTTTACTAGAGAAAAAGGACATCCCCGAGAATGCAGCCAAACCATTCACTAAAAAGCAGTGGGTATCACTGAGAAAGGAGCCAATTCCCCCTTCACAAGAGGCCCGGGGACATCACTGAAATGCAGCCATCCATTTTAAAAAGAGAACCCCTTTACAACACTTTAGAATGCACCTAACCAATTTACAAAAGAAACGGGGGACACACTGAGAAAGCAGCCTATCCATTTTTCTAAGAGCAGTGACATCACGAGAAAAGGGAGCCTATCCATTTCCTAGAGCCCGCGGTGACTTTACTGAGAATGCAGCCTACCTTCACTAAAAGCGAGGAAAATCACTGAAATGCAGCCTAAACCATTCACTAAGAGCGGGGGACCCCACTGAGAATGCAGCCTATCCATTCCAGAGAGCGATGAAAATCACTGAGAATGCAGCCCCACCCAATTTACTAGAGAAAAGGAGTGACATCACTGGAAAAAATGCACCCTTTTCCCTTTATAGAGAGCGGGGACATCACTGAAATGCAGCCCCTTTCCCTTCACTAAGAGCGGGGACAACACGGGGAATGCAGCCTATCCAATTTTACTAGAGAGCAGCGTGACTCACTAGAAAAGCACCTTTTCCATTTTACAGAAAGCAAATGACATCACCGAGAATGCAGCCTAAACCGTTCCTAAAAGCGGGGCATCCTGGGGAATTCACCTATCCACTTTCTAGAAGAGAAGAAAATCACTGAGATTGCATTTCCCAAACCAAATTTACTAGAGAGCAGGGATATTTACGAGAATGCAGCCTAAACCATTCCCCTAGAGAGCGGTGAAATTTACGAGAATGCAGCCCCATCCATTCACTAAGAGAGGGGACATCAAATGAGAATGCAGGGCCAAACCATTCACTAGAGAGCACGGAACATTTACGGATTGCAGCCTATCCATTTTACTAGGGGAGGGGGTGAAAAACACTGGAAAAATGCAGCCTATCCATTCACTAGAGAGCGGGGGCAAAGACTAAGAATTTCAGCCTATCCATTCACTAGAGACGGTGACATCACGAGAATGCAGCCTATCCATTCACAAAAGAGCATTGACAAACAAATGAAAATGCAGCCAAACCCTTCACTAAGAGCATCAGGGGAAAATCACTGAGAATGCAGCCTATCCATTTTTACAAGAAACAGTGACAACACTGAGGGAAAGCAGCCCCATCCATTCCACCCAGGGGAGCGCTGACATCAAATGAGAAAAGCAGCCTATCCATTCACCAGAGAGCAGTGACATACTGAAAAAGGGAGCATATCCATTCACTAGAGAGCACGGGGATATCACTGAGAATGCACCTACCATTTATTAAAGGGGCACGGTGACATCCCCCGAGAATGCCCGCCTATCCCTTTACTAAGAGCAGTGACATACTGAAAAAAGCAGCCAAAACCATTCACTAGAGAGCCCGGGGGTGACATCCCCTGAGAAAGAGCAACCTATCCATTTTACTAGAGGGGCAGGGGCATCACTGAGAATGCAGCCAAAACCATTCACTAAGAGCAGGGACATCCCCCTGAGAATGCAGCCTATCCATTCACTAACGTGACCCTTTAATGGGGAATGCAGCCTATCCATTCACTAAAAGCAGCGGGGAAAAACACTGAAAAACCGCCCATCCATTTTACTAAGCAGTGGAAAAACACTGAGAATTTCAGCCCCATCCCCTTCACCCAGAGAGCGGTGAAAATCCCCTGAGAATGCAGCCCCTTTCCCTTCACTAAGACGGGGAAAATCACTTTAAAAATGCAGCCTATCCATTCACTTTGAGAGCATGACCCTCACTGAGAATGCAGCCTATCCCCTTCACTAGAGAGGAGCATGACATCACGAGAATGCAGCCTATCCATTCAAAAGAAAGCGGGACATCAAATGAGAAACACCATCCCAAATTTACTAGAGAGACGACAACAATGAGAATGCAGCCTATTTCCCTTTACTAAGGGGACGGTGACATCAAAAAGAATGCCGCCTATCCATTCACCCAAGAGCGGCCCACATCACTGAGAAGGCAGCCTAACCATTCACTTAAAAAACAGTGACATCACTGGAATGCAGCCTATCCTTCACTAGAGAGGGATTTACATAAATGAGAAAGCAGCCAAACCATTTACTAGAGAGCGTTTCCCTCACTGAGAATGCCCGCCTATTTCCCTTCACTAGAGAGCGGTGACCACGAGAAACAGCCTATCCATTCACAAGAGAGCGGCGAGGTCCACGAGAATGCAGCCTATCCATTCCTAGAAGCGGGGGACAAACAAATGAGAATGCAGCCTATCCATTCACTAGAGAGCAGGGGCCCCACTGAGAAAGCAAACCAAACCTTCACTAACAGCAGTGACATCACTGAGAAAGCAGCCTATCCTTCCACTAGAGAGCAGTGACATCACTGAGAATGGCCCGCCTATCCATTCACTAGAGAGCGGTGACATCACCCCAGAATGCAGCCCCATCCATTCACTAGAAAAGCAGTGGAATCACTGAGAATTTCAGCCTATCCATTCACTAAGAGTGACATCCTGAGAATGCAGCCTATCCATTCACTAAGAGCCCGGGACATCAATGAAAATGGCCCAAACCCTTTCCCTTTACTAGACAAACAATGACATCACTGAAAAATGCAGCCTATCCTTCACAAAAAGCAGTGACATCACTGAGAATGCACCTATCCATTCACTAAGAAGCATACCCTCACTTTGGGAAAGCAAGCCTATCCATTTTACTAGAGAGCAGTTTACATAATGAAGCAATTCCCCAAACCCTTACAAGAGCGGTGGGCATCACTGAAATGCCAAAAACCAATCCATTTACTAGAGAGGGGGCAGTGACATCACTGAGGAATGCTGCCTATCCATTCACTAAGACGGGGGACATCACTGAGAAAGCTGCCTATCCATTATTTACTAGAGAACAGGGGCATCACTGGGGAATGGGAGCCCCCCCTTTCCCAATAAAAGAGTGGGACAAAACACTGAGAATGCAGGGCCCATCCATTCACAAGAGAGCGGTGACATCACTAGAAAGCACCTAACCATTCACTAGAGAGCAGCGGGGGCATCACTGAGAATGCAGCCAAACCATTCACTAGAGAGCGGGGACATAACTGAAATTTCAGCCCCATCATTCACTAAGACGGTACATCCCCTGAGAATGCAAACCTATCCATTCACTAGAAAAAGTTGGGGGACATCACTGGGGAAAGCAACCCATCCATTCACTAAAGCCCGTGGGCATCACTGAAAATGCCCGCCTAAACCCTTTTACAGAAGGGGCGGTGACCCTCACTGAGAAAAGCAGCCTATGCCATTCACTAGGGGAGCAGCAGTGACAAACACTGAGAATCAGCCTCTCCATTCACTTTGAGGCAGGACATCACTTAGAATGCAGCCCTCCATCCCCAGAGAGCAGGGGAAAACACGAGAATGCAAAACCTATCCATTTTACTAGGAGCATGACCTCACGAGAAGCAGCCCATCCATTCACTAGAAGCGGTTGGGCATCACTGAAAAATGCAGCCTAAAACCCCTTCACTAAGAACATGACAAACACTGAGAATTTCAACCTATCCATTTACTAAGAGCAGTGACTCACTGAGAATCCCGACTATTTCCTTCACTAGAAGCGGGGGACATCACTGAGAAAGGGAGCCCTTTTCCATTCAAGAGAGTGCGTTTTACATTCCTGAGAATGCACCTAACCATTCACAAGGAGAAGGGGGCATCCTGAGAAAAGCAGCCTATCCATTCACCCAGAGAAGGGATGAAAAATACTGAGAATGCAGCCTATCCAATTTACAAAAAAACCAAATGACACACCGGGAAAAGCCCGCCTATCCCTTTTTTTTTTTTACCCAGAGAGCAGTGGGTAAACCCCTTTAAATGCAGCCTAAAACCCCTTCACTAGAGAGGGGAGGGCCAAAATGAGAAAGGGAGCCTATCCCATTCACAGGAACCCCGGGAAAATCACTGAGGGAAAAAAAGCCTATTTCCATTCACTAGAGAAAAGGGGACATCACGGGGAATGCAGCCTACCAATTTTAAATAAGGAAACATTTAAAATCCGAAAAATCCCGCCCCATCCAATTTACTAGACAGCGGTGACATCACGAGAATGGGAGCCTATCCCCTTCCTAGAGCAGTTTACAACACTGAGGAAAAGCAGCCCCATCCATTTTACTAGAAAAGCGGGGACATAAATGGGAAAAGCAGCCAAACCATTCACTAGAAGCATTACATCACGAGAACCCGCCCATCCCTTCCTAAGAGCAGTGACATCACTGAGAATTTCAGCCAAACCCTTCAGGGAGAGCCCGGGACATCACTGAGAAAGCAGCCTATCCAATCACTAAGAGCGGTGACATCACCCAGAAAGGGAGCCTAATTTCCCTTCACTAAAAGCAGCGGTGACATCACTGAGAATTTAACCCCCCATTCCCCCTTTGAAAGCCTTTACATCACTGAGAATTCACCTTTCTGTTCCTAAAAGAGCGGGGCCCTCCCCTTAGAATTGGGAGCCTATTTCCCCTTACTAGAGGGGAGACCCAAAACACTGGGGATTGCATCCTATCCATTCACTAGGAGCAGGGATATCACTGAGAAAGCACCTATCCATTTCCCAGAAAAGGGGGTGACATCACTGGGGAATGCAGCCTATCCATTCCCCTAGAGAGAGGGGGCTAAAATGGAAATGCGCCTAACCATTCCTAGAAGGAACCCCGGGGGTGACCCTCACTGGAAAAGCAGCCTATCCTTTTACTAAGACCCGGGGAAAAACCCCCTGAAAAAGCAGCCCCACCTTTTACAAGAGCGGGGGCTGACTAAGAATTCAGCCTATCCATTCACTAAGAGCGGTTTACAACAAATGAAAAGCAAACCATCCATTTCACTAGAGAGCAAAAAGGGCCCCACTGAGAATGGGAGCCTATCCATTCACTAAAAGAGCACCGGGACATCACTGAGAATGCAGGGCCCAACCAAAAATTTACTGAAAAGCAGTGACATACGAGAATGCAGCCTAAACCCTTCACTAGAGAGCGCTGACATCACTGGGGAATGCAAACCCATCCCTTCACTAAAGAGCAGTTTACTCACTGAGAATGCAGCATAGCCATTCACGAAGAGCAGCGGGGTATCACTGGAATGGGAGCCTAAAAAATTCTTAAAGGGAGCGGGACATCACTGAGAATGCACCTATCCATTCACTAGGGGACAGGGACATCAAAATGAGAATGCAGCCTATTTCCCTTCACAAGAGCGGCGGTGACATCACTGAAATTTCACCTATTTCCCTTCACAGGGGAGCGGGCGGTGACCCCACGAAATGCACCTAACCATTCACTAGGAGCGGGGACATCATGAGAATGCAGCCTATCCAATTTACTTTAAAAAGCAGGGGACATCACTGAAATGCAAACCTATCCATTCACTAAGAGCCGGGGGGACCCTCCCCTGAGAAAGCAAACCTATTTCCCTTCACTAAGAGCATGACATCATGAGAAAGCAGCCTATCCCCTTCACTTAAAAACCCGGGGAACCCTCACTGAGAAAGCAAGGGCCCAAATTCCCTTCCCCTAAGAGCAGTGACATCACTTTAGAATGCAAACCAAACCCAATTTTACAAAAAGGCATTTACACACCCAGAATGCAGCCTATCCATTCACAAAAAAAAGGGACATCACTGAAATGGGAAGCCTATCCATTTACTAGAGAAACAGTGGAAAAATCATTACAAACTACATAATTTATAAGAAAACTTTTCTTCACTTCTATTCTTCACGACTGCAGACACTTGAACGCGTGAGTTTTAGATCTCAAGGACGTCCTCGCCTGCTCCCTTTCTCCGCTCGTTATAAATCCCTCTTCAGAGCGCGGCATGAAAGCCTCAGCTCCGAACACAATCCTCTCTGAACCGCACATCTCCCCCTCAGATCCATTACCCTGCATTTTATAGGGGTCACAGCTATCTCCTCTTAAAGGGATAGTGCACCCTATTCCTATAGATCAGGGGTCTGCGATGTCGGCCCTCCAGCTGTTGGGAAACGACATCTCCCATCATGCCCACTGACATAGATTCTATAAATGCATGATGGGAGTTGTAGTTTCCCAACGGCTGAAGAGCCGGCGTTGCAGACCCCTGCTATAGATTCGCACTGGCAAAGCGCCCCCCTATCTTCCCTTCAGCACCCTTGCTATAGATTCACATTGGCACAGCGCCCCCTATCTTCCATTCAGCAATATTCATTACAATGCCCTTGCTATGACCTTGAAAATCGGATTTGCTGGATTTAGCCTCAAATGAAATATTCTTATATAAAAAAAAATTCCCTAAAAATACCTAAGGGTCAGAGCTTGCTGCTTTACCCCAAATTGGGAACAATGCAGCCCTATGGAAATAGAGAAAAAATGGTCTTGCCCTCCTCCCCTCCTGGGATTACCGCAAGTGATTCTGCTGGATATTACCAGAAATTATGATGCGCTATTAATGCTTTAGATATTACTCTGCACATTAACATTCATGGAATAGAAATGAAAAACTGTGAAGCGGAATCAGAGCAAAACCCTCCTGCAGGTGGCAGCACCTCACCACATTGCTCTCTATGCTGCATTGCACAAGGAAGACTAAAGGAAGTTGATGTTTGCATAACGGACCCGTAATCGAGGCGACGTTCAGGGATATTTTACAACCAAATATTAAACTGACGGAGCAGTCAAATATTCTGCGGCTATAACACTGTAAAAGCCGTGATTCATAGGTTATGTGCAATTCATACAACATGGGGCAGTCAAACCTCCATCCTTATACCTACCCCCTCTAGTCTGTCAGCTCGGCCCATATCTATAGGTCACACTCCTATAGCGCCAACATGAGCAGTAGCAGCAAAGTGCCCTCAGCATGTAACAGAAGTAGATGGACGTCTGTCTCTTTTTTCAGCCTTACAAACTATGTAACTATGTAAGTACTGCACATACAGCTGAAACCAGAAGTTTCCATCCACTATATAAAAAGCCCCATCTGCAGGTTTTTTCCCCTCTCTCTGACATGAAATCAAATAACCTTCCCCGTTTTAGGTCAAATAGGAACCAAATTATTCTATTTGCCAATTGCCAGAATAATGAGAGAATTTTTTTATGGCATTTTTATTTCTTTTTGCAAAGTCAGAAGTTTCCATACACTGGATTTACTCTGCCTTAAAACAATTTTGGACCGCCATATGATGAGGTCAGGTCTTTGGGAACTTCTGATAGGTTTATTGGCAACATCTGAGTTAATTAGAGATACAGCTGTGGGGTGTATTTTATAGCACACCAGAAACACACTGCTTCTGTGTGTAACATCAAGGAAAGTCTACAGAAATCACCAAGTATCAGGGAAAGGGAATTGGGACTTGCCAATCTGGTAAACCTTTGGGGCAAATTTTCCCGATACCTGAAGGAGCTTATT
>JAODAL010067835.1:0-17100 GCA_025379985.1 Phyllomedusa bahiana
AAATTTATTTTATATGCAAAATTAATTAAAAAAAACACTCATAAACCACTCGAAACAACTAGTGTAACAAGTGATTTCTCCAAGATGAACACAAAATAGCATTTTTTAAAGACTACTGCAGTCTCAAAATTAGTAATTTCCTCCATGACATGCCTCTTCAGTACTTAGTTAAGCACAGTTCTGCTGGCATTACCTGCTGCAGATGCATTATATAGCTAGACACAGCTTCTGTCATCATTCCTAAATGAATAATAGCTCAATCCTCACTGGAAACAGCCTAGAGTTCAGTAATATTTTGGGTTTGCATGCTGCAACCAGCTTCTTCGAGTTTTTCAATGGGATTCAAGTCAGAAGATTGTAGTGGCCACGACAGAAACCTCAAGGACTCTTTTTTTAAACCAATCTTTCGTTGACTCTGAGCTACTGTATGCTTGTGATCATCATTCTGTAGGAGGGTTCAATGATGACGCAAAAGCCTCATATCCCTTATGTTTTCTCCTAGGATTTCCTGATACTTGATTAATTCATTTTGCTTTCCACACAGCACAGGTTATCACTGCCAGAGGATGCAAAACAGCATCACAGAGTCACCACCAGAATTAACTGTACAGTAGACAGGGTGTTCTTTCTTCTCTTTAGCATATGCTCCATTTTTCCTTCTTCACAAATAACACTGATAAATATGTCTGAAAGGTTCTAGTTTTGGTTCTTCTCACCCCAGACATTTTGGGATTTTGTTCTGTGATGTGTTATAAAACTGGAAAAGACTAATAGAATACACATCTCAGCTTTCTGCATATGGGGCTGCATAGCATCAATTTAGTTAGTTTTTATGTTGACACTTTGAACAGCTAAAAGCACCTTCATTGGGCATGGGAGCCTCAGAACTGAACCATTGAATGATGGAAAAGGTAGCCTGATTACGTTTTCGTTTAACTCCTTACCACATCTGGTGTATGGGTGGATAACTCCCGGCGGTAACAGCATGGGATGGAGCCAGGCTGTTTAACCCGTCAGACGCCATAGCAAATATGGCTGCGGCATCTAAATGAATGAGAAACAGTGCTGCATACCGTTCCTTAGTCCAGTCGGGGCCCCTGCAGTAAGATCAAAAGGCCCTGATCGATTAACATAGCAGCTAGAAGCCTGGTGAAAGCTTTCATCGCCGCCTTCTTCTATTTGACTGCTTCCTGTCCTGTATTACAATGCAAAAGGCTGTATAAATGATTGAGCCCCTCATGGTGAGGCACCTTAGGGGGACTCAAAAAAGAAGTTTTAAAGCATAACAAAATAAAAAAATATTAAAAGTTCAAATCACCCTCTTTTTGCCATTTTACAAATATAAAATTAAAGTAAAAAAAAAAGTGATACATAATTGGTGTCACCGCATCCTAAAAAGTCTGATCTATTAAAATATATCATCATTTATCCCGTATGCTGAACACTGTAGACGAAAAAAAATTCCAAACACCAAAATTGCGTTTTTTTTGTTCAGTTCACGTCCAATAAAAATTGGAATAAAAGTGATCACAAAGTCACATGTATTTCAAACTGGTACCAATAAAAAGTACACTTCAGCCTGCAATAAATTCACCCTTACTCAAGTCCGTAGGTAAAAGTAAAAAAAAGTTATTGGTCGCAGAAATTGAAGCATCAGCAAAAATTTTAAAAAGAGAAAATGTTTTGATTTTTTTACAGTACCAAAACATAACAAAAACTGTACATGTTTGTTATAACCAGATTTGTATCAACCTGTAGAATAAATACAGAAGATTGAACGCCGTAAAAACAAAACCTGGTGCTATTGTGTTTTTTTTTTTTTTACATTTTGCAACACTTAGATTTTTTGTAGAGTTTCCCAGTATAATCTATGGTACAGTGAATGACACCAATATAAAGTACATCTTGTCCCTCAAAATAAAAGCCCTAATATGCCTATGTAGATGAAAAAATTAAAAACAATATGGCTCTGGGAAGGCAGGGAGGAAAAGACGAATGTGAAAAAAATAAGTTTGGTCATTAGGGGGTTAATTCATGTAAAAGGATGGAAAATAGATGGTACCAAAATCCAATATAGGATGAAACGTAAGCTGGCAGTTCTCATGCAGTACTCTGAGCATGTTCTACTTGGAAACTCCTGAATGAGGAGTACTCTGTATTTCTGTATTTTTGTTTAAGTTTGTTACTTTTGCTTTACTTGCCCACTGACGATATTAAGCAGTGGAAATGTGTCTGGGCCATTTATGTCTAAATCTTTGTAGGGTTATTTGAGGGTGCATTAAGGCCAATAAGTGGGGTTATTTTCGGGGCGCGTTCCCTGCATATAGACACATTAGTATTTACCCTAGGATAGAGACTATTTTCCCCACAAAAATACATTTTTGTACCTCTCTGTTGTTCATTTTCTTTTTATGGAATTTCACCATTTAAGAAACAGGATTTGGTGAAGTTATGTAACCCAGTGACATCAGCTAAAACCCCTTCAACATTGTGGTTGGGTGAGTGATTTTTAAGCCTATGACCTATGTTACTGTGGATTTATGAATTAAAATTAGTGTTTAGCGATAATTTTGGCCACGACTCAGTCGATGGCGATAGTCAGCCACATCGACAAAAGCGATAGTAAAATATCGTGACCATTAAAGTCTATGGGAGAGCAACAACCCCTTTCTTTCTTACCACAAACGGGCTGGAAAAGGGGGGGAATTAACACCACATGTACTCAAGGGGGGGCAGTGACCCTACTGGAACCCACCAACCCCCCCTATTTGACGGCTCCCCTAGGCGCGGCGAACTGGGCGACAGTCCCGCCGTTAAGGGCTGGGGCCGCAAACAAGAATAGCAGACGCCCGGGGTAAAATATAAAATAGGAACCCAAAACCCACAAAAAAGAACCAGAGAAAAAACGTAAACAAGCCGGGGGCAAAAGCCAAAAGGAAGAAAAGAACAAAATCGAAAAAGCCGGGGTCAGGAAACAACCGAGGTCAGGGACACAATAAGCAAAACACAAAAAACCAAACATGTAACACGAGGGAGCCAGGAAATCACAGGCCAGCCACTTCAGGGGGTTTAAAAGGAATTCCGGGGACCGCCCCGCACGATTGGAGCAGCCTCCGGCCTCCCTTGGCGGTGCACTCGCCCCCGTCAGGAGTGGCTGGGCCCCGTCACCAAAAAGTTCACAGCAAGTGTATCAGGGGGGGAGCCAATAGCGTTGCGCCGTCGAGTCTGAGCAAGCCACCCTGAAACCACAAAAGCAAAAGGATACGGGTACTCTTTGGCAACACACTTTGGTTTTAAAAGCCACAAAAATACCACAGACCATTCACTATCCCGTCTTGCACCACAGCATACCCCTTTAAATGCAACCCCACAAAAGAACTTTAAATTTTAAATGGACATTTTAATTCCCTGTCCTGGAACGCAGCATGAGCCCCAAACCTCATGACCCCCCCGATTTAAAAGGCCGAAAAAGGAGTCTTCAACCACCATTTTAGTTTAACTGGACATTGACTATACCTGTCCTGTACCGCAGAATGGCCATTAAACCTGTCTGACCCACAGATTAAAAAGTGCTGGGAAAAGGAGTCTTTCAACCACCATTTTAGTTGAACTGGACATTGACTATACCTGTCCTGGGCCACAGCATGAGCCCCAAACCTGCATGACCCCAGATTAAAAAGTGCCGGAAAAAGGAGTCTTTCAACCACCATTTTAGTTTCAAAGCATGACCCTTGAGCCATTTTGGACAATTGTGAAGAACAAATGTCTGTGAGAAACAACATTTTTTTTATTATAGGACCTGTAGTATAGCTGCATTTCAAAGCAAAATGCCCCCAAAAATTCAAAGCATGACCCTTGAGCCACTTGGACAATTGTGAAGAACAAATGTCTGTTAGAAACAACATTTTTTTTATAATAGGACCTGTAGTATTGCTGCATTTCAAAGCAGCATGACCCAAAAAATTAAAAAAAATGACTTCTCAGCCACTGTTAAAAATTGTGAGGGAAAAATTTGCCACTTAGAAGCCACATTTCTGTTCCAAATGACCATGATTATTGCTGTATCTCACAGCAACATGACCCAAAAAATTATAAATATGACTTCTCAGCCACTATTAAAAAATTGTGAGGGAGAAATGCCACTTAAAAGCCACATTTCTGTTCCAAAGGACCATAATTATAGCTGTATCTCACAGCAACATGACCTCAAAACCACTGACAATGCGAAAAATTCTAAAGATAAAGTGAGTAAATGGAATACGGTGTTGTCATGAAACCTTGGTGTCTTTTACAGTCTCCTCACAGCAAAACCAAAATGAACTGTTGGGAAAAGAGAATAAAAATTGCAGTAAGAAATGATCATTTTAAAAAACTTTTTTCAAGGGGACCATTTCTGTTTGAAGAGGAATGTGAAGTAGACGAGCACTTAATTGGTGACCACGGCAATTGGGGCCACAACATCATCAGAGATCCATGCCTGATTCATCTTGATGAAAGTCAAACGATCCACATTATCTGTGGAAAGCCGGATGCGTTTGTCTGTAATGACTCCTCCAGCTGTGCTGAAGGTCCGCTCAGATATGATGCTGGCTGCTGGGCAGGACAACACCTCATGCGTGGCGAGCGAGCTCGGGCCATTCGTCCATTTTGGATACCCAGAAGTCTATTGGTCCGGAACACATACAAAAACATCGGTGTTGAGACGCAGATAGTCATGCACCATGATCTTAAGCTGGTCTCTGTGTGTTGGATGTGTGCCCTGCATTGCATGCGTTGGTGAGGTGGTAAATAAAGATTGCCAGAGGTCACCCATTAGGCTTCTGCCACCTTGCCTGCTGCTGCTGCTGCCGCTACGGCTACTTGGCACTATACTGCTGTCACGTCGCTGATGTTGTTCCACCGTTACATTTGGGGAACGTGAAGCAGATGCAACAGATGTCTCCAGTTGATCAATCAACAAGGTCTCCATTTCCTGCATTTTACTCTCTATTTGGGTGGGTGGAAGGAAAGTGCTGAGTTTTGTTTTGTACCGGGGATCCAGGAGGGTGGCCACCCAGTAACTGTTGTTCATTTTGATGGCCTTAATGCGAAGATCATGTTGGAGGAAATGGAGCATCCAAGCACTCATGTGAGAGATGGAGCCTTGATTTCCCAAGCCTCTGGGTCGAGGGGCACTAGCAAACTGATCTTCCTCATCTTCCTCCTCCGCCTCAAATTCGCGCCAACCTCTTTCCAAGGCAGGGACGTCGGTAACGTCGGTGTCTAGGAATACCTCCTCCTCCTCCACTGCCTCCGGCACAGCTTCAACACAGCCCTGACTTGCCTGAGATGATGCACCCTGAGAGCTGATGCGCCACCTTGCACTAGCTCTGGACCCCGAACCACTGCCTAATGAAGACCGATGAAATTGTGAAACTGTCGGGCCTTGTGGATTTGACGGAGAGAAAGGCTCCATGTCCGCATCTGTGTCCGTCTCCTCCTCCGTCGCTGGCGGGACCTGTTGTTTCAGAGTGTCCAACGATCGTTCCAGAACTAAGATCACCACAATGCTCATGCTGACAAGGGCATTGTCCGCACTGACCATTTTGGTGGCTTCTTCAAAACTGGCAAGGATGGTGCAGAGCTCTTTCACCTGCCTCCACTCTCGGTGGCTCAACACCCCGAGGTCCGCACCGCTGCTTGTCAGGCCGTGTGTCACTTCGTACTGCGTAATGGCATTGCGCTGCTGCCACAATCGCTGAAGCATGTGGAGGGTGGAATTCCAGCGTGTTGCCACAACAACAATGAGACGGTTGACGGGGAGGCCGAGCTGACGCTGCAACGCAGCCAGGCGGGAGGAAGCAGGGTGCGAACGGCGGAAGTGCGAACTTAGACTTCGAGCCGTCCTCAGCAGGCAGTCCAGACCCAGGTAGCTCTTTAGAAATTTCTGGACGACAAGGTTCATGACATGTGCCAGGCAAGGGATGTGCTCCAGCCTACCGATCTTAAGGGCGGCCAGCAGATTTCGCCCGTTATCGCACACCACCTTGCCTGGCACAAGGTTCTTGGCACCCAGCCAGCACTCGGTCTCGTTGCGGAGAGCCGTCCACAGCTCCTGACCTGTGTGTGGACAGCCTCCAAGACAGATTAATTTCAACACGGCCTGGTTTCTCTGGGCCTGTGATGCCACCAGAGGACCTTGGGGGAAAGAACCCTGCACCATCCCTGCGGTTTTGAAGAGCATGCGAGAGCCACCGTCACCCCCAGAGACATCCACCCAGCTCACCCAGTGAGCTGTCACAGAGATATAGCAGCCTTAGCCGTGCTTACTAGTCCATGTGTCGGTGGTCAGATGGACTTTTCCGGCCACAGATGCAGACACCGCGCTTGAAATTTTAGATGACACGTGGCTGGCCAGGGCAGGGATGGCTTTTCTGGCAAAGAATTGCCTGCTCGGCATCTGGTATTGGGGCAGGCAAGGCCATGACGTGGCGGAACCCTTCTGTGCCAACAGACGGAAAGGCAACATTTCCAAGGCCAAAGCCTGGCAATGCCAACATTCAGGTTTTGGCTTTGGGATGGTGTGGGTTAAAGTGTTTCTTCTGCTCCCAAACCTGGAAGACAGAAGGCTGGCTGCTAGAGTGGCCACTGTACCGCGTGCAGGTCGTCAAACTGGCGGAAGGAGAAGGGGTAGGATGGGTCTCTGGTGGTGCTGGTGGTACTCGGGCGACGGTGGAGGCTGAAGCGGCTGATCCCTGATCATGACTCTGAGAGACATGGGCAGCTGAGGAACACTTGGTGGTGGCGTAGGAGGAGGCGGAGACAGAATGTGTGACAGTGGTTGGAGGCAGGGCGTCGGTCTGGCCTTTTTTGGCCAAATGTTGCCTCCATTTCAACTCATGCATTCGCTGCATGTGACTAGACATGTTGGTGGTGCCTCTACTTATGCGTTTACGGCAAAGGCGGCATATGACATCGCTGGGTGAAACAGAGGCTTGCTCAAAGAAGGCCCAGGCTTGAAAGGTCCTGGACCATTTTGACGCCGATAAGCGAGGATCGGGGTTTGCGCTGACCGTGGCTGGCGGAATCATATCAGCGGACTTCTGCGACAGCCCTCTCCCTTTTTGAGGTAGAACCCGTACTGACACTACCCCATCGTCTTCCTCCTCGTCCAGTGATGAAGCGCTTGCAAGCAAATTCTGCGGAAAAGACCACGTTGGATCCGCAATGTCGTCATCATCATCATCATCAACACAGGTGACTTTGTCGTCCTGACATTCTGCATCCAGGAGCTGCGGGCTACAAGCAAGAGGGACTGCAAGGCGTTGCCGACCGCCCGGGATTTTTGCCGATTGACCGACCTTCTTCTCCTCCTCTGATGGCATCAGTAACTGGGCGTCAGAGCAGAGAAAATCATCCTCTTTGGCCTCTTGATCTTTTAACATGCCTTCTGACCCCAACCGCATTTTGTCATCAAAGAGGTCTTCAGAAAATGGATGTTCCGGCAAGGGCTTAAAGACCAGCTCAACTTTGGTTGTTTTTTGTGAGCTTCCCACATATTATATTACTTCACTTAGCCTTGTGCATTAATACCTTTGTTCTGTAACTACATCTTCTGCATCATGCTGATATGTTTAGTATTTCACATTATTGTTCATATACACTAACAATAATTTATTTACTATTGAGGGACTATGAATTAAGTTCCCTTCTCTCTGCTGATGGCGCTAAATATCGCTGTCAAGAGATGTTGTATTCACATTACCTCTATACTTATGAGCTATGTTTTGTGTACATCTTGCTTTCAATGCCGATACGTCACTTCCGGTCCTGTGATCACTGCATGTGAGGATATCATTTGCATATCAGTGACGCTGCGATGAGTTCCAAGCCTCGTTCTGAGTGCCGATACGTCACTTCCGGTTCCTCGGACCCGGAACCGGCATCATTATTTTCATTTTCCTGACGTGGCATGTGATGATTGGACTCTCCACACAGGTCTGGTAGCTATTTAAGGCAGTATTTACTTGTAGACCAGCGTGCAGCCCACCATAGCTGTAACCGGATTTGGAGCCGTACGCTTCATTTATAATCCTTAGCACAACACCCATAGGTAAGCTTGCACTATGCAATGTGATTTTTCGTCTTCTTTATGTAACTTTCTTACAGGATATTCTTTGTATGTGTTCTATTTACCTTTACAGTCCACCTACCTATCCCCTGATGTGGCGTTTGTGGGTGCCGAAACATGTTGGGATTCTTGTGGTATCGTAAGTGTTATGCTATAGCGGTGCGCATGTTGTTTACATCATTATAATTCACCGCAATCTTCTTGCTGTAACTATTGGATATATTGCAGCATATCTATGCGATGCCATATCTAACTGGGATTTTTGTGGTATCGCAACTGTTATGTTTAGCGGTGTGCATTCTGTTTATATCATCATAATTCACCGCAATCCTTTTTGCTGTAATTATTGGATATATTGCAGCATATCTATGCGATACCATATCTAACTCAAGGTGATGTGTTATTGTGTATTTTGAAATTTACATTATTATCCTTATTGCCTATATTTGTCTATTACCAATATCTAGTGGTAGGGCTAGGTTCCTGGTGGGATCGTCCTTATTGGGACGTTTTCTCCCACATTTTTGTAGGCAGGGTATAGAGTAGGTCACCACTCTACTTTGTGGTACTACATTCATTTTTTTCCTGTATATTTTTTCTCCTTGCCCTGGTCACACATATATATTGTTTACTATTATGTGCTGTGGTCGTTCGTTATCACATTTTTTTTGGAATATATATATTTTTTAAATACTCATAATAAAGGTTAATTTTTATTCCAATATATTTTGTGCACTTTCCAAACACTTTTTTTCTATGTTATATGCGGGATTTGGAATTGGTACCTATTTTTGTATTTAATTTCCCCATAGGTATCTCTGTTTGAATCAGAGGCTTGCTCAAAGAAGGCCCAGGCTTGAGAGGTCCTGGACCTTTTTGACGCCGATAAGCGAGGATCGGGGTTTGCGCTGACCGTGGCTAGCGGAATCATATCAGCGGACTTCTGCGACTGCCCTCTCCCTTTTTGAGGCGGGACCCGTACTGACACTACCCCATCGTCTTCCTCCTCGTCCAGTGATGAAGCGCTTGCAAGCAAATTCTGCGGAAAAGACCACGTTGGATCCGCAGTGTCGTCATCATCATCATCATCAACACAGGTGACTTTGTCGTCCTGACATTCTGCATCCAGGAGCTGCGGGCTACCAGGAAGAGGGACTGCAAGGCGTTGCCGACCGCCCGGGATTTTTGCCGATTGACCGACTTCCTGCTCCTCCACTGATGGCATCAGTAACTGGGCGTCAGAGCAGAGAAAATCATCCTCTTTGGCCTCTTGATCTTTTAACATGCCTTCTGACCCCAACCGCATTTTGTCATCAAAGAGGTCTTCAGAAAATGGATTATCCACAGTGGTGGGTACACGAGTTGACATTTGGGCTGCTTCATGTTGGACGGATGCTGGTGATGCTGATGACGACATTTGTGGCCGTGACTGGGAGGACGAGGAGGTAAGACTGCTGGATGCAGGTTGCATTATCCACTGAAGGACAGATTGGCGACGCTGTTCGTTACTGAGATTCACAGGGCCCTGACCCAGCGATGACAGGCCTGACGGTCCTGCAACTGACGATCCGCTGGCATGCGTGTTGTCGCCAGCACTGGAAGGAGCACCTTCTCTCGTACCTCTACCTCCATGTCCTACCCCCCTCTTTGCTCGCTTACCACCTGAATTTCGCTCCATGTTCACGTATCTGAAATGTATTCGGATAATAGACGGTATTTTTGGCACCTATCAATTCACCTGTGGTGACAACAAAATTGCTGTATTCAAATTTAACTGCAAAGTAGATCTATCAACAAATCTGGCCTGCGCCAAAGTGAAAAAACACGTATCTGAAATGTATTCGGATAATAAAAGGTATTTTTTGGCACCTATCAATTCACCTGTGGTAACTACACAATTGCTGGATTCAAATTTAACTGCAAGGTGGCTCTATCAACAAATCTGGACTGGGCAAAAGTGCAAAAAACACGTATCTGTAATGTATTCGTATAATAAAAGGTATTTTTGGCACCTTTCAATTCACCTGTGGTGACTACAAAATTGCTGTATTCACATTTAAGTGCAAGGTGCCTCAATGAACAAAGCTGTAGTGCGCCAAAGTCAAAAAACATGAATCTGTAATGTATTCGGATAATAAAAGGTTTTTTTTGGCACCTATCAATTCACCTGTGGTAACTACACAATTGCTGGATTCAAATTTAACTGCAAGGTGGCTCTATCAACAAATCTGTAGTGCGCCAAAGTGAAAAAACACGTATCTGTAATGTATTCGGATAATAAAAGGTATTTTTTAGCACCTATCAATTCACCTGTGGTAACTACACAATTGCTGGATTCAAATTTAACTGCAAGGTGGCTCTATCAACAAATCTGTACTTCGCAAAAGTGCAAAAAACACGTATCTGTAATGTATTCGGATAATAAAAGGTATTTTTGGCACCTTTCAATTCACCTGTGGTGACTACAAAATTGCTGCATTCACATTTAAGTGCAAGGTGCCTCAATGAACAAAGTTGTAGTGCGCCAAAGTCAAAAAACACGTATCTGTAATGTATTCGGATAATAAAAGGTATTTTTTGGCACCTATCAATTCACCTGTGGTAACTACACAATTGCTGGATTCAAATTAACTGCAAGGTGGCTCTATGAACAAAGCGGTTGTGCGCCAAAGTGAAAAAACACGTATCTGTAATGTATTCGGATAATAAAAGGTATTTCTTGGCACCTATCAATTCACCTGTGGTAACTACACAATTGCTGGATTCAAATTTAACTGCAAGGTGGCTCTATCAACAAATCTGGACTGGGAAATGTGCAAAAAAACACGTATCTGTAATGTATTCGGATAATAAAAGGTATTTTTGGCACCTTCAATTCACCTGTGGTGACTACAAAATTGCTGCATTCACATTTAAGTGCAAGGTGCCTCAATGAACAAAGCTGTAGTGCGCCAAAGTCAAAAAACACGTATCTGTAATGTATTCGGATAATAAAAGGTATTTTTTTGGCACCTATCAATTCACCTGTGGTAACAACACAATTGCTGGATTCAAATTTAACTGCAAGGTGGCTCTATCAACAAATCTGGACTGGGCAAAAGTGCAAAAAACATGTATCTGTAATGTATTCGGATAATAAAAGGTATTTTTGGCACCTTTCAATTCACCTGTGGTGACTACAAAATTGCTGCATTCACATTTAAGTGCAAGGTGCCTCAATGAACAAAGCTGTAGTGCGCCAAAGTCAAAAAACACGTATCTGTAATGTATTCGGATAATAAAAGGTATTTTTTGGCACCTATCAATTCACCTGTGGTAACTACACAATTGCTGGATTCAAATTTAACTGCAAGGTGGCTCTATCAACAAATCTGTAGTGCGCCAAAGTGAAAAAACACGTATCTGTAATGTATTCGGATAATAAAAGGTATTTTTTGGCACCTATCAATTCACCTGTGGTAACTACACAATTGCTGGATTCAAATTTAACTGCAAGGTTGCTCTATCAACAAATCTGGACTGGGCAAAGTGCAAAAAACACGTATCTGTAATGTATTCGGATAATAAAAGGTATTTTTGGAACCTTTCAATTCACCTGTGGTGACTACAAAATTGCTGTATTCACATTTAAGTGCAAGGTGCCTCAATGAACAAAGCTGTAGTGCGCCAAAGTGAAAAAACACGTATCTGTAATGTATTCAGATAATAAAAGGTATTTTTTATCACCTATCAATTCACCTGTGGTAACTACACAATTGCTGGATTCAAATTTAACTGCAAGGTGGCTCTATCAACAAATCTGGACTGGGCAAAAGTGCAAAAAACACGTATCTGTAATGTATTCGGATAATAAATGGTATTTTTGGCACCTTTCAATTCACCTGTGGTGACTACAAAATTGCTGTATTCACATTTAAGTGCAAGGTGCCTCAATGAACAAATCTGGACTGGGCAAAGTGCAAAAAACACGTATCTGTAATGTATTCGGATAATACAAGGTATTTTTGGCAACTATCAACCTGTGCTGACTAAAAAATTGCTGGAATCTAATTTAACTGCAAGGTGGATATATGAACAAATGTGGAATGGGCAAAATTGAAAATGAACACCTATCTGAAATGTATACTGATAATTAAAGTGGAGTTTGCACCTAACAAAGAGACCTGCAGTTACTAGAAAAGATGTGTATCCTAATATAAGTTCAGTCTGCCCAATATCCAGGAAATATTTCAATAGAAAACTGTTAATAATAAAGCTATTGCAGTGCAATGTCTACTCTAAGTCTTGGTGAAGTTTATCCAGTATTCTTTATAGAGCTTGTCTGTGTTCGCCCGCAGGGGCCCCCCCTTCGCTCCCCCCGTGACTTTACAGCAGTATATGATCCTTTAAAATTCTCTACCTAACTATATAAAATCTTCCAATCTCTAATCTAACTAAATTGTAAGGATCACAGCTAACAGTAGAGCTTTCTCTGTGAAGAAATAGATTAATTTCGCTGAGCTGTTTGGACACAAGCAGAGCGCACGTCCTTCTGTTCTGAGACGCTGAGAGACACTGAGGCTGAACAGGAAGGGCTGTTCTATGTACAACGAGGTCATGGGATTTTTCCAGCCAATCGCAACCATACACATCCCAGTCATGACGTCGCACACACATCGCACCCTGCTCTATTCTGTAAGCTGATTTGCTGGCCGCCAAAATGACAGGAAGCGCCGAAAATGGCGCGATCTTAATAGATGATGCACAGATTTTAACCTAAATTATCGCATGATCTAAAAATTTAGATCAACATAAAAACTGTGCCGATTTCAACTTTGTCGATAATAATCGCTCAACACTAATTAGAATACATCCACAGGTGCGCCTCTAATTATCTCAGATGTTGCCAATAAACTTATCAGAAGCTTCTAAAGACATGACATCATCATAATAATAAATAAATAATAATAATAATAATAATAATAATAATAATAATAATATTTATTTATACAGTGCCAACATATTCCGCAGGACTTTACAATTTGGAGGGTGTAGGTGCAGACAAAAAAAAAACCACATACATTGTACAATGAAAAGCTACTTACAGATGAGACACAAGGTGAGAGGTCCCTGCTCGCAAGAGCTTACAATCTATTAGGGTGTACGGGAGAGACGAAGGGTAAGAAGTGCTAGATTTACAATGGTCCAGCCATGCAACATAAATATGGGGTTGTTTTATATAGAATTTGGATGGACCTGCCAGTACATCTATATACAGTTAAGTGCCGAAAATGAGTAGGCTGGTGGGTGAGGGGGGGGTTTAGCCATTAGGGAGTCTGGTAGGCCAGAGTGAGAAGATTCTCAGGGCCCTCTTAAAGCTATGAGAGTTCTGAGTGTGCCTGATCGCCCGCGGTAGCATGTTCCAGAGAACTGGTGCCGCACGTGTGAAGTCTTGAAGACGTGCATGGGAGGTTCGGATGATTGAGGAATGTAATCTGATATCATCAGCAGAGCGGAGAGAGCGGGTAGGGTGGTAGACAGAGATGAGGGAGAAGATGTAGGGGGGTGCAGCGCTGTGGAGAGCTTTATGGGTGAGTGTGATGAGTTTATATTGTATCCTGTACCAAATGGGCAACCACTGCAGTGACTGACACAGGGTAGAGGCATCAGTATAGCGGCTGGAGAGAAAGACAAGCCTGGCTGCTCAGGACAGATTGGAGAGGGGAGAGTTTGCACAATGGGAGACCGATAAGCAAGGAGTTACAGTAATCAAGACGAGAATGACTAAGAGCAACAATGAGAGTTTGAGTTGTTTTCACAGTGAGAAAAGGACGGATTCTGGAGATGTTCTTGAGGTGCAGGTGACAGGAGCGGACGAGGGACTAGATATAAGGGGTGAAAGACAGATCAGAATCTAGTATAACCCCCAGACAGAGGGCCTGCTGCCTCGGAGTTACGGTGGTGCCACACACTGAGACAGAAATGGCAGGTTAAGGTCGGTTAGTAGATGGTGGGATGACTAAAAGTTCAGATTTAGTGAGGTTTAGTTTGAGATAGAGAGAGGACATGATGTCAGAGACAGGGACAGACAGTCACTGGTGTTTTGTAGCAGGGGTGGGAGTGATGTCCGGGAGGAGGTGTATAGTTGAGTGTCATCCGCATAGAGATGGTACTGGAAGCCAAATCTGTGATTGTTTGTCAATGGGGGCTGTGTAGATAGAAAAGAGGAGAGGACCGAGAACGGATCCCTGAGGAACCCGACAGCAAGAGGAAGAAGAAGAAGGCTTTCCCCAATTGTTTAAAGCCATAGTTATCCTAGTATATGTACAATTTTGGCTTTGTAGAAAGTAATAAAAATGCCTTAAAAAAGTATCTCTCTCATCATTCTGGTATTTGGCAAATATAAATAATTTTGGTAATCTTAATTGACCTAAAACGGGTAAGGTTTATTCTGCTTTCATGTCAAATAGTGAGAAAAACATGCATATGCGTCTATTGTATTTTATGTATTATATGTGTCTAGTGTATGTAAACGTCTGGTTTCAACTGTATATATTTTTCTACCAACTGGGGACATATACATACTTACCTACTACTGGGTACACCTATATGCCTACCTATCTACTGGGGGTACTTATATTCCTACCAACTTATTGAGGGAAGTTATATACCTACTTACTGGTGGCACCTACTAAGAGGACCTATATACCTAACTGCCTATTGAGGGGTCCTAAATATCTACTGAGTGGATGTATATAGTTGACTATCTTCTGAGGGGACGTATATGCCTATTGATGGGTCTTTATACCTACCTGTCTTCTGATGGCACCTATATAATTGTCTCCCTGATGGTGGGACCTACATACCTACCTAACTATTGAAGGTGCCTATATACTTACCTATTTAGGGGGGCCCATATACCTACCTATATAGTGGGGGCCTATATACCCACCTAATGGGGTGTCTATATACACCTACCTACTGGGGGATCTATGTACCTTTCTATCTAATAGGGAACCTATATAGTAAAGCTGGGTGATGTCCCATTCTCCACAGCAGGTACACAGATTTCCCATCAAAGGAAAGTTGGTTGCTGTCAGGGTTGGGTTGTCATCCAGTTTTTCTGGGCACTGTAAAGCCTTTTTGTCTGACTCTGCGTTCCACTGACGGCCCTGCATGTAGTAGTGTAGGGACTGTCGTCCAGTTGGGGTCTGCCCTCTAGGGCAGCACGACAAGTAGGAAGGGACATGGGCTGGGTGGCAGTTAGGGCCCACTGCACCTCCTCTGACATGACAGGTCCCTTTCAGAAACCTGACACCTGAAACATTACTGACACTGGAATGCAAAGGTAAAAAAACACAAAGAAACAACAAAATAGTTTATTTAAATAAACACTTACTGGCAACATCCCTCTTTGAACATTTTATTAAAGAAACATGTTCCAGGCTGGTCTAACATAGTCCAACAAATTCAACATAGATTAAAAGTAGTGTTGAGCGATTATTATCGACAAAGTTGAAATCGGCACGGTTTTTATGTTGATCTGATTTTTTCGATCACGCAATAATTTAGGTTAAAATCTGCGCATAATCTATTAATATCGCGCCATTTTCGGCGCTTCCTGTCATTTTCAGCAAATCAGCTTAGAGAATAGAGCAGGGTGAGCTGGGTGTGCGACGTCATGACTGGGATGTGTATGGTTGTGATTGGCTGCAAAAATCACATGATCTCGTTTTACATAGAACAGCCCTTCCTGTTCAGCCTCAGAGTGTGTCTGTGTATCATAAGAGCATGACGTGTACTCGTTCTCTCTCAAAACAGCTCAGCGAAACTGTTCTATTTGTTCACACAGACAACTATGCTTTTAGCTGTGAACATTAGAACTTAGGTAGATTAGAGATTTGCAGTTTTCAGTTACTTAGGCTGAGAATTTTAAAGGAGCATCTAGCGCAGTACAGCCATGCGGTGGGGGGGGGGGGCCCTCTGCGGGTGAACACAGACTGACACGCTGGCAGGCAGTTTTTTTTAAAAGAGAGTGGATATTGTGCAGCCCAGACTGTGCTTTGACCCTGCATTGCAATGGGTTTTGATTAACAGTTTTTGGCCAGTATTTGGTGAAATATTACTTGTATGTTGTGCAGCCTGTACTTATATTAGGTAAGAGATCTTTTCTACTAACTGCAGGTGTATTTGATAGGTGCAAAACTCAACTTTTATTATCTGTACACGATTTAATTAGGTTTTTTTTTAACTTTGGTGCGGCCCAGTTTTGTTCATAGAGCCACCTTGCATTTAAATTTAATACAGCAATTTTGTAGTCACCGCAGGTGTATTTATAGGTGCAAAAAAACTCCTTTTATTATCCGTATACATTTCAAATAGGTGTTTTTTTCACTTTGGTGCGGCCCAGTTTTGTTCATAGAGCCACCTTGCATTTAAATTGAATACAGCAATTTTGTAGTCACAGCAGGTGTATTGATAGGTGCAAAAAACGCCTTTTATTATCCGTATACATTTCAAATAGGTGTTTTTTCACTTTGGTGCAGCTCAGTTTTGTACATAGACCCACCTTGCATTTAAATTTAATACAGCAATTTTTTTAGTCACGCAGGTGTTTTATAGGTGCAAAAAACGCTTTTTATTATCCGTATACATTTCAAATAGGTGTTTTTTCACTTTGGTGCGGCCCAGTTTTTTTCATAGAGCCACCTTGCATTTAAATTTAATACAGCAATTTTGTAGTCACCGCAGGTGTATTTATAGGTGCAAAAAACGCTTTTTATTATCCGTATACATTTCAAATAGGTGTTTTTTTCACTTTGGTGCAGCTCAGTTTTGTACATAGACCCACCTTGCATTTAAATTTAATACAGCAATTTTGTAGTCAACGCAGGTGTATTTATAGGTGCAAAAAACGCTTTTTATTATCCGTATACATTTCAAATAGGTGTTTTTTTCACTTTGGTGCGGCCCAGTTTTGTTCATAGAGAACCTTGCTTTAAAAATTTAAT
>JAODAL010067836.1:0-17100 GCA_025379985.1 Phyllomedusa bahiana
GGGAGGATTTATAATAACAAAAATCCCATCCACCGAGGCTTTCATCCAATAGACATCACGAAAGCTATTTACACTGTAGCTTCATCCATGTTCTCACCCCTTGTTGATGCATTCGTGCTATTCGCATCTACTTGACAGCATCCTTAGAAGAGGCTCTGTGGTCATCTTCACTGCTTTTGATATGAATTGTATGCTTGACACTCAAAAAGCAGAAAAACATGGTCTAACGTCATTCTACAAATTCCTATTGAATCAATTAAAGGTGTCTTTCCGTGTTTTTGGCTTGGCTTGATATCCCCGGTTATGTTTCAAGGCTCTTTAATGGGTTGGATGTGGCTGAAGGGATGTTACTTCCAATAGATGACACTAGATACTTAAAGGGTTAGTTCCACCTTGTTGTTTCACAGAGCCACAGGCAGCAATCTCCTCTATGGTTGGTCTTCACACTCCTAATAACCATCCTATTGAACCACCAAAAAAGATTCATTTGAAAACCTTTACACTTAAAGGGGTTGTCTCGCTACAAAGATCAGCTTTCAGCATGTAGGGAACACTTAATGAAGACGTTTTCCAAATATATTGCGTTGTTCATTTTTTTTTTGTTAAGGATCTACAAGTGATTTTATCATCTTCCTGGCTCTCTGGTTCCCCAAGTGACCGACCTGTGTACTTCTCCCCTCCTGCTGTTTGTTCTGTCTGATAGTGGGGAGTGATGGCATCAGACAGGTCTCACAGCACAGAACTCCAAACAGTGAGAGCTTGTTTGTTATCTGATCTTTCAGACAAAAGAAAGTAATTACTGCTGTTTACTTTACCTCAGTAGCTTCCCTGGTCCTGACAGCATGATATTTATCTAATTATCAGGGGTCTGTATACATGGAGCTCATATGCTGTTTGTTCTCTCTGGTAGCAGGGAGTGATGTCATCACACAGATCTTGGTGGCAGCAGCACAGAACTCCAGACAGTGAGAGCTTGTTTGTTATCTGATCTTTCAGACAAAAGAAAGTAATTACTTCTTTTTACTTAAAACTCCGGCTGCCAGGACCAGGGAAGCTTCTGAGTTTATCTAATGAGCAGAAGTCTGAATACATGAAGCTCATATGCTAATTACAGACAGGTTGACCAGGAAGTGACAGAGCAAAGCAGCATTATTTCATTCATGCATCCTATGAAACTTTGAGATGTTCTCACCATGCTGTTTCACAGAGTCACAGGCAGCTTTAGACTCACACTGCCTTGTCAGGTTGTGGTTGGCTCTATTGCAGTGATTAGCATATTTATCTCCTTTACAACTAGCTGTCAGGTTACAGTGATATAAGTACAGGAGATTTAACTTCTAGAAAACAAAGCTCTAGAGCCACAAGGAGTGAAAACAAGTGCTTATCTAAGGTAATTAATCTAATTTTATTAGAGAGACTGCTTCGCCCGACCATGGTGAAATCACTCCTTGCTCTCTGTCTAATCAGGAAGGGAGATATGCACGGTAACCTAGAGACACTTGTGTGCACTCAGAGCAGATAAAATCGCTCATGTATATTTTATGACCAGAACAATTCCAAAAGAGCATTGTATTTAGTAAAAGTCTTCATTTACCTGTCCATACATGTGGAAAGCTAATCATTGTGGCGAGAAAGCCCCTCACTAGAGATTCCCCCCACCACCTCAGGGAGCGTTGCATCCCCCAGAAGCTCCCTTCCAGCTGATAGAATTTAGAGCACCTGATGGATAAGTAAAAAGAGGAAATTTTAATGTATGTGTTCTTAACGTGTGTAGGTTTTTGAAAAATTTGAAACCTACTGAAATTGGGTTTTCAACAGTTGGCATCACCGTATCGGTTGGTTCTAGTTGATCCCAAAAACTTAGTGTGGAGTGTGCAAAATATGCCATTTCCTTACTGTATGTCCTGTACATTTTTCGTGATGAGTGCACAGATGACAGTATTATGAATTAGACCATTTGCTACCAATTTCATAAGCCTATCATGAGAGAACCCCATTATATCCCTTCCAGGCAGGTATCTACCTTCAGTATCTAAAAAGTCTCTGTTGCCGTCAACTGATAGTCATAGGTCCAACTTACTACAGTCCTGGCAGGGAGCTGATTTGGGGTAGTTAAGATCGACTAATGTTGCTCTAATAGGTCCCTGTTCAATTCCATAATAGTTCAATGGAATATGTGAAAAAGTTTGGGTTTGGGATGTCACAAACTAGGGGCGTAGCTACTTAGGGTGCAGAAATAGTAGTCACTACCGGGACCTGCAGCCGGAGGGGGCCCAAAACCCCCCTGCCACATAAGATGACACCAGTACTGTAAATGGCACATGATAGGTGGGTGGCCCCTATTTCCCTTCTTGCACCAGGACCTTCAAGTTACGCCCAAACTATCATTTTTTTCTTCAAATCTAACCCTATCCCTAATCTCAATTATAGCCCTAACTCTATCCCTAATCTTAATTAGAACCCTTAACCTGTGTTGGGTTTGTATAGGTTCATAGGGATTATCTTACCTTTCTCCCAGTCCGGCAGTTCTTCCAGTCTGATGTTACTTATGGCCACTGTAGCCTAGGAAATACCCCTATGTTATAGTAACTTAAAGTGATGCCACACATGGAGGTGGTCTGGGGGTACCATAGATTGGTAAATCAACCCCTAGAAAAACTAGAAAAAAAAAGCACTCAACAAAAATTCAATTCAGAAAGAAACAAATCGGATCACTTTGGATTTGGGACAATGTCAACATTGACTGTTGGTCTAACCACAATGGCCCAGTAGATTACCAGAGGATCTTTTGGTGGGCCTAAGTTCTGTCACAATAATGTACACCTATTTCTGAGAAATGAAAACTAGTAAAAGACCATCTCATATGGTGATGTCCTTAGAACCATCACCAGATATGGTGCACATGTCCTGTACAGAGAGAGGTTGGGTCTACAAAATAATTACCTCTGGTGGTCCCAAGGAACTTTAGTCCTTGGAAACTTGGGCCCTTAGAATAATTACCCCTCGGGCTAAGGAATTTATCCTGGGAACTGGGCCCTTCGAATAATTACCCCTGTTGGGCCTAAGGAACTTTAGTCAGAGACGGAGCAGTTGTCATCAACTACCTCAAACAACTCTCAGGACTATCAGCTGCCGATGCTGCACATGTGAGCTTGAGTATTGGGAATGCTTGACTGAGAACCCTCTATGAAGTGGAGTTTCAGCTGGTGGTTGGCGCTGAGTGCTGTTGGGCCACTGGGCTGTGCGGCGGTGGCCTCCATGCAGTGCTGCCCCCATTAGCGTAAGGACCCACTTTAAAGAGGTTGCCGTGAAGTGGCAAGTGGGCAAATATGTTTTGATCAAAAAGTAGACTAAGAACCTCTTGCTCATTTTTGTAAAAGATTATGCTGAGAAGCGTTAGGTCAACATATAGTAAGGATGTGCGGTCCATGTTTCTCTTTTCCATATGGTTCCCAGCTCTTTAACACTGCCGGCCCAGATTTGTTGCCTTGTAGAAGTCAAACATCAAGTCATAAATTTCCCAGTAACACCACATATTCTTTTAATTTCTCAAGTGGTAGATATGGTTCAATATATCTGTGGAAATCTTCCCGGTAGGTCCTAACGCCGCGTCTACTTTGACATCATTTGTATCAGAACATTAAAATGCATTTTGTTCACCGAGCGCGCCTTTCACATTCCGTATCGCTCAATTCCTAATCCTTTGTACATATATAAAGAAGACAGTTAAGTACGACTGAAGATCAGGTGCCTGACACGAATGGGAAATCTGCAAAGACAAAGAGGATTTTACTTTACAATATTGCAACATAAAATAATAAACCAACAGCAGAGAGACTACTTTTGACATTTCAAATGGAAAATATGAAGTGGTTTTCAAAAGGGAGAACGCCAAATTTTGCAATGAAGTATAATCCCGAAAACTCGAGCTGCTGCATATTCCAGTAGGTGGCGATGTTGAACAAAGGAAAGAGAGGTCCTGTTCATAAACCACGCTCGGCACATGTTTATTGCCCGTGCTTTGTCCAAAATTGCTTTTGTCGCTTTAAGAGGAGAGGTTTTGGGAGGATTTTTTGGAAAAAAAGGAATTTTTATTATTCAACTTGAAAATTGAATTTACTGTAAAAATAGAGGCTCATGTGTACAAAATGTGTTCATTTCCTCAAATGATTAAGTAATACCATCATAAGACATATACATATGGAAAGGTATACATCAGAACGCAGAATGCATATTTTTAAGCCTGTGCAGTTCATACTAACCAATTATAATACATTTCTAAATGGACTCTGCTCATTGGTCTCTTGCAGGCTATTAGCAGGGTCCTGTGAAAAATAAGTATACATTATTTTACCTCCTAAGTGTAGGACAATACATAGCTGATCATGAGCTATTTCATGTTTCCTATACAGCATGCCCTAAAGTACAATGGCCCCAGGATACAATGTTTTCAGCAGAAAATGGTCTTTCCTGTGATAGTGTCAGTCACCATACAGACAATGCTGATCTGCAGCAGATGTGATTGATAAAAGATCCAACCAGATTTTACTTGTAAATTATTAGTGAGATGCTGCAGTGACTGATAATCTAGTAGCATCTCTCTACAGTACAGTGTGGTACTACATGTCCTGTACTGCTCTTACATGTATTAGTGAGGTGCAGGCAGTGATTGGTGGTCTATAGCAGCTCTCTACAGTACCGTGCGGTACTACATGTCCTGTACTGCTCTTACATGTATTTGTGTGGTCATGCAGTGATTGGTGGTCTATAGCGCCTCTCTACAGTACAGTGCTGTATTAAAATGTCCTGTACTGCTCTTACATGTATTAGTGAGGTGCATGCAGTGATTGGCGATCTATAGCGCCTCTCTACAATACAGTGCGGTACTACATGTCCTGTACTGCTCTTACATGTATTAGTGAGGTGTATGCAGTGATTGACGGTCTATAGCGCCTCTCTACAGTACAGTGCGGTATTACATGTCCTGTACTGCTCTTACATGTATTAGTGAGGTGCATGCAGTGATTGGCGGTCTATAGCTCCTCTCTACAGTACAGTGCGGTACTACATGTCCTGTACTGCTCTTACATGTATTAGTGAGGTGCATGCAGTGATTGGTGGTCTATAGCGCCTCTCTACAGTACAGTGCTGTATTACATGTCCTGTACTGCTCTTACATGTATTAGTGAGGTGCATGCAGTGATGGGTGGCCTATAGCTCCTCTCTACTGTACAGTGCGGTACTACATGTCCTGTACTGCTCTTACATGTATTAGTGAGGTGCATGCAGTCATTGGGGGTCTGTAGCGCCTCTCTACAGTACAGTGCAGTACTATATGTCCTGTACTGCTCTTACATGTATAAGTGAGATGCATGCAGTGATTGGTGGTCTATAGCTCCTCTCTACTGTACAGTGTGGTACTACATGTCTTGTACTGCTCTTACATGTATTAGTGACGGCATGCAGTGATTGGCAGTCTAGTAGCGCCTCTCTACAGTACAGTGCGTTACTACATGTCCTGTACTGCTCTTACATGTATGAGTGAGGTGCATGCAGTGATTGATGGGTCTATAGCGCCTCTCTACAGTACGTGCCTTTACTACATGTCCTGTTACTGCTCTTACATGTATTAGTCAGGTGCATGCAGTGATTGGCGGTCTATAGCGCCTCTCTACAGTACAGTGTGGTACTACATGTCCTGTACTGCTCTTACATGTATTAGTGAGGTGCATGCAGTGATTGGTGGTCTATTGCACCTCTCTACAGTACAGTGCGGTACTACATGTCCTGTACTGCTCTTACATGTATTAGTGAGGTGCATGCAGTGATTGGGGGTCTATAGCGCCTCTCTACAGTACAGTGCGGTACTACATGTCCTGTACTACTCTTACATGTATTAGTGAGTGGCATGCAGTGATTGGTGGTCTATAGCATCTCTCTACAGTACATTTGCTGTACTACATGTCCTGTATGCTCTTACATGTATTAGTGAGGTGCATAGCAGTGATTGGTGGTCTATAGCTCCTCTCTACTGTCCCAGTGTGGTACTACATGTCCTGTACTGCTCTTAAATGTATTAGTGAGGTGCATGCAGTGATTAGGTGGTCTATAGCACCTCTCTACAGTACAGTGCGGAAACTACATGTCCTGTACTGCTCTTAACATGTATTAGTGAGGTGCATGCAGTGATTGGGGGTCTATAGCGCCTCTCTACAGTACCAGTGCGGTAACTACATGTCCTGTACTACTCTTACATGTATTAGTGAGGTGCATGCAGTGATTGGTGGTCTATAGCACCTCTCTACAGTACAGTGCGGTACAAACATGTACTGTACTGCTCTTACATGTATTAGTGAGGTGCATGCAGTGATTGGTTGTCTATAGCTTCTCTACTGTACAGTGTGGTACTACATGTCCTGTACTGCTCTTACATGTATTAGTGAGGTGCATGCAGTGATTGATGGTCTATAGCTCCTCTCTACAGTACAGTGCAGTACTACATGTCCTGTACTGCTCTTACATGTATTAGTGAGTTGCATGCAGTGATTGGTGGTCTATAGCGCCTCTCAACAGTGCAGTGTGGTAGATGTCCTGTACTGCTCTTACATGTATTAGTGAGGTGCATGCAGTGATTGGCGGTCTATAGCGCCTCCCTACAGTACAGTGCAGTACTACATGTCCTGTACTGCTCTTACATGTATTAGTGAGGTGCATGCAGTGATTGGTGGTCTATAGCCCCTCTCTACAGTACAGTGCAGTACTACATGTCCTGTACTGCTCTTACATGTATTAGTGAGGTGCATGCAGTCATTTGTGGTCTAAAGCTCCTCTTTTCAGTACAGTGTGGTATTACATGTGTAAGACATTTAGTGATGGAGTGGTGCACCGGCATCAATAACAGCAGATGACACAAGTATTTCAGGGAACTTCAAGCTTTACTCATGGTATATTTTTTAGGAGCGTTACATAGTTATGAAGCAAGGCACGTGTTACTTAAACACATTTTAGACCCTCTTTCTCTGGACACTTGGCGACTCTCTAAACCCCCTTTTGCTTCTGACTATGGTCCAACTGTGCAAGGTTCTGTTGTCTGGCGACACAGGACAAACTATGTCCACTCAGTGCGTCCTTGACTCTTCCGACAGTCCTCCAAACTGTCCACCTGTAATGCTGAGTGGTTTGACTCTCTCCAGGGTCCAATCCACCTGGGTCTCTACTTTGTTTTTTTCTGTCTCCGTGCGTGCTCAATCTCAGGTATAGCAGTGAGTCAGGCTGTTCTCTTCTGCCTCGGCCTGCCCGGTCAATTGGACCTGGATAGTCAGGGGGCCCCTTTACTTGCTGCTTTTAACTGGAATTATATAGACCAAACATACTTATACTCCTAACTATTGGGCCGACAGCCTCTCTCTTAGAACTGTCTGTCTGACCTCCAGTGCTGCCCCTTCAGCTCTCTTGATTGGCTGCTCACCCTAAGGGTATGTTCACACGAGGTACTGCGGCGCGTACAGTACATCGTGAGTTTCGGGAGCTCGCGCTAATAGGCGCGTACTCCCGTGGCGCGGCGAGGCCGGCAACCTACCGGCCCCATTGACATTCGTTACTTGCGGCCTGTATTCACTGCAAATAATTGACATATCACTTATCTCCTGCGCGTACAATACGATCGTATTGTAGGAGCGGGGAGAGGAGAAAGGCGTAATCAATAGTTCTGTATGAGAACTATGGATTACCATAATTTTTGCCAGTATTTGAGTGCAAATACGCGGCAAAATACGCGCCGAAATTAATATACTGCAGTACTACATGTTCTGTACTGCTCTTACATGTATCGGTGAGGTGCAATAAGTGATTGGCAGTCTATAGCGCCTTCCTTCAGTATACTGCGGTACTACATGTCCTGCACTGCTCTTACGTGTATTAGTGAGGTGCATGCAGTGATTGATGGTCTATAGCACCTCTATACAGTACAGTGCGGTACTACATGTCCTGTACTGCTCTTACATGTGTTAGTGAGGTGCATGCAGTTACTGGTGGTCTATAGCACCTCTCTACAGTGCAGTGCAGTACTACATGTCCTGTACTGCTCTTACATGTATTAGTGAGGTGCATGCAGTTACTGGTGGTCTATAGTGCCTCTCTACAGTACAGTGCAGTACTACATGTCCTGTACTGCTCTTACATGTGTTAGTGAGGTGCATGCAGTTACTGGTGGTCTATAGTGCCTCTCTACAATACAGTGCGGTACTACATGTCCTGTACTGCTCTTACATGTATTGGTGAGGTACATGCAGTGATTGGCGGTCTATATCGCATCTCTACAGTACAGTGCGGTACTACATGTCCTGTACTGCTCTTACATGTATTAGTTAAGTGTATGCAGTTACTGGTGGTCTATAGCACCTCTCTACAGTACAGTGCGGTACTACATGTCCTGTACTGCTCTTACATGTATAAGTGAGGTGCATGCAGTGATTGGTGGTCTATAGCACCTCTCTACAGTACAGTGCGGTACTACATGTCCTGTATTTCTCTTACATGTATTATTGAGGTGCATGCAGTGATTGGGGGTGTATAGCGCCTCTCTACAGTACAGTGCAGTACTACATGTCCTGTACTGCTCTTACATGTATTAATGAGATGCATGCAGTTACTGGTGGTCTATAGCGCCTCCCTTCAATATAGTGGGATACTATATGTCCTGTACTGCTCTTATGTGTGCAAGGATGAGCGGCTCTTTTAGACACCGGGTGAGTTACTCATGGTGTCCATCAGGTAACTATTGGCAGTAAGGGACTATGATAAAATTTTAGAAAAGGGGCCTACTGATATGGTACAAAATAAGAACTGATAATGAAAGAAGACAGATATTTCAGCTGAATGGGGCTCTGAACTGACTGCCTGCCATCCCTCACTGTCCTGGTTGCCGATGTTATCGCAATCTCTGCACTATTCCTTAGATCGGTATAGGTCACTATAACACAATGATATGTATCCAAAGAATATGCAACCATTCTGTGATGGATATGGGTCTGCACCATTCTCAATATGGCACCTATGTTTTAGCTGAAGGTCCCAATAACACAGTGATATATATCGATAGGATATGCTATCAGTGTGGGATAGCTGTGGATCTCACTTCTGGGGCATGCATCTGTCACTAGATCCAGGACCCTAAAGTCTCTGCACTATTCTATTAGTAGGTGCTGATCCCACAGGTGGGATCCCCACTTCTAACATATTAATAAACCATCAATTTGTGAGTGTTTAAGATAAATAGAAAAAAACCCTTTTAATAGCCCTAATATGTAAAGTAACCTGTCACGAGTGGTCCCGCAGCCCCTCGCCCGGGCTGCGGGCGCACTCGTGCGGCCACCCGCCGGGGTCCGGCGGCCCCTGCCGGTCCCGCGGGTCGGGTCCCGGCTGCCCGCTTACCTCTCCGCGCTCCCGCGTCCTCCCGTTCTCCTGGCCGGCCGGAGTGCGCATGCCCGCGCGCCGGCTCTCCAGGATTTAAAGGGGCAGTACGCCCATTATTGGTTAAGGCTGCAGGTGACCCTATTTAACCCCCTTCCTTCCGGGTCACCTTTGCCGGATCTTTAGTGCGTTACTGCCTTCAGAGAAAGCTTCTTCTGCCTTGTATCCTGTCTACCGTGTACCGAACCGTCTTCGCTCTGTGTCTTGACCACGAACCATTGCCGCCTGCCCTGACCTCTTGCCTGTCCCCGACTTCGCCTACGTCTCTCGATTTTGTACCACGCACTGCCTTGGCTGCCACCGCAAGCAAGTCACGCCAGTGGGACGACCTGGTAGTTCTCCGCCGCAGCAAGTCCATCCCGCTTTGCGGCGGGCTCTGGTGAAAACCGGGTTCTACTTAGATTCCGTCCCCTGGTACGGCTTACACCATCGCTTGCGGTGGTCCAGCGGATCCACTACCTGCATTCGTTACATAACCCTAGTAGATCCATTTGATAAACTTGAAAAATTTCCTGGAGTTTTGCTTTAAGCTCAGTCTTTCGATAGCATAGGATAGCATTTACTAAAGCGTGTGCCTAGGAGGAGGCTTCGGATTAATATACTCCGTAACACAATATTATTTTGGGGATGTGAATCAGACATTGACCGCGACTGAGCAAAAGTAGTTCCGCGCACAACCCTATCATCAGATTCAACCTATTTTGCAATTATGCAGTTTTCTTGCAGCCTGCGAGAGGCGTGCACTCTACAGTCCCTCGTGAAAAGAAAATCAATTTGGTCATTTGTGAATTACCGCTGTTCTCACTTTTTATCGGTTTAACATTCTACAGACTAAAGAGGCAAAAGCTCGAAAGAAAAGGCTTCAGTCAAGAAGAATAGGACTACAGAAAATCATATTCGATAAAGTGGCAAAGGCTGCAAAGATTTATGGCTAAGATGAAGGAAATATTCCTTTTTACTATCCTTGATATAAATGTTCCACATCTCTTTTGTTAAGTCGTCTTCTTTGTGCGGCTTCCGAAAAGCTCACAATAGCTCCTAAGCGTTTCTTGTATATTTTATACGTAAAATTATTGTATATCATCTTATGTTCTACTTATCACTCTCTTTATCTCTCAAGCTCCTAAAAAAAAAACACTTAAAGGGGTTTTCTCACCACAATGTGCCACTGACTCGCGAGCACAAGTGGGCGCTTCTTTAGCAGTGGTTAGCATGTTTAACCACTAAGTGAGCCGTTTCTCTGCCAGTGCAGGAAATGTTATTTCTAACAAGATTGCAGATAAAGCCATGCTTTTCAGTCCTCACAGCACTCGTACTTTGGTTTAGTGAAGCTAATCTTGTTAGATCTAATTAGTTTGCTTGGAGCTCAGTCTGTCCATGTGGTGATGTCACTTCCTGCTCTTTGCTAATCAGATAATAGACATCAGTCTGCTATGCTGGTAATAATAGAAACCCTGTGGGGATTTGTTTGCAAGGGTCAGCTGCTTGTGACATGGCTAGGCTGTTGTTTCTGGAAATGTTCCTTTTGAGGAATGTGATAAACTGGTGACTTTTTTTTTTTTTGTGTGAAACCTCATCAAAAGCCAAGGGGTGTGATCTCTCTTTGATTTGAGAAAAAGGTTCAATTTCCAGAGGTTGTTAGTCTGTGGAGTAGTCTACACAGGCGCTGGCCATAGCAGGAACATGCTTCAAGAAAGGCTTAGCAATTTACTTCAACAAAAAAATATTCATGTATCTAATGAATGGTAGGAAATATCTTGCCAGTTAATCTTCTCCTGTTTATTGGGTCAGCAGGAGTCTGTTTTGTCTGTCTTGTTGTCTCTGTTTGTTTGGATTGGTTGCATGTCAACTGCTCAGGATCCTTGCTTGTTAGCTGACCTGGGTTGCACACCTGAGCTTGTTAGTAGCCTATAAAGTTTAGTTGAATAGGGCATTCTGTGCAGAGTATAGGTTGAATCCTGACTCGTTCTGTGTTTCTGTGTTTTTGGTTCTGCCTAGTGTTGGTTCTGTTACATTTAATATGCAGTTTCTTGTCTGTCTTGTCGGTCTAGTCTTGAACCTTGTAGTTTTTGAGAATTTAGGTTTGTTGTTTGTCTATTTGCTTTTAATCATGCCCAAGTGTCAATGAGTTCTAAGCCACTTGCTGTATTAGGGTCAGTTGTAGTTTATGGACATATTTGAGGGAAAGATGCTTAGGTGACATCAGGGAAGTAGTTTTCAGTGTTAGGGGTAGTCATAGAGTGAGGTTTTGAGGAATAGTATAGGGATAGTTAGGTAAGGACAGTTATCATTATTGCTCTTCCGTTCCTGGTGTGTACTTAGATTTGAGTCTCCATCAAACCATTCACCTGTCTAAGTCAGTCATCTGGTGGTGAGTCTTTTTACTGACACACTTCATATTGCCTCTTGATGTGACTGCTGGTAAACTTATTTTGGTGTTAGTTGTTGTTGTTTGGAGCCCACCAACATTGCTATGATGTAGACATGCAGACATTTTTTTTTTTAAATTGAATATATAGGCTGATCACAATTTGGGATCAGTATTAAATATTCATAGCTCACTTTGATTCTTATTTACTGGGTTTCTGTATTCAGAATCAAAATTCTCGATCGATCATAGTTTGAAATTTTCCTATATCCTTCCCTTCATCCACATTTTCTTCCCACCCTTGGTTGAACTTGATCGACATATGTCTTTTTTCAACCGTACTATATGAACTATATATAATTGTCTATTTTGGCTTATTTTTTCTTATTTGCAGATGTAGCAGAGTTTAACTTGACCATGATATTTCAGCTTGTTGTGTTATCTGATCTTGGCCTCATTGGGGTTTTTTGCCTTCCTCTGGATTAACACTTTAGCACAACAGGCGGAACTGGATGGACGTCTTGACTTTTTTCAGCCTTACAAACTATGTAACTAAAGCCATTGAAAAGTTGAGATAACACACCATGATATTACAATACAGAAAGTTATCTGTCAAGTTTAGTTTTGCTTCATCTGTATATGGAAACATAGTCTTTTTTCAGCCCTGTATAGACACTCTCATCATTTACTCTCTGTCCCCATTATGCTCACAATCTAATTGTCCTTATTTCAAATATTTGCCAGTATAGAAAATAACCAAACTCCTTGTCGATGTTGTCCTTGGTTGGATTCGAAAGTTGCAGTCATTGCTTACCCCTGATTAACCATGCTTGTGTTCATAGGATTAAATCTTTGTATAATGAGAAGTTGTGCAGTTTACTTCATCATTTCCAAGGCATTGCTGTCACAACTACAGTTACATTATATGGAATATCCTTTCTTCTGTAGTATATTCAATTTTTATATATTTGGCTTGAGAGTGTTATAGTACACCAGTGTGGAGAACTTCTGAATACAGTGACGGTTGCCATGGCTCATGCCTCGGCTAGTGCTTGCAGTCATCCGCGTACTCCCTTACCGTAGTCGGGACCCTGGTCTCTGCTCATGCACTTAGCCTCCTACCTGGTCCTCTTGATAGCTCCCTGCCCTTGAGTGCATATTAGGTCTCACACATGTGTATTTGCACTGACTTAAAGAGCCAGTGCACCCCACCCTTCCCAGAGCCAATGATCTGAGACCTTTGTGCATATAGTGCTAGATTATTGGGGCTTCTTAGTGTCTACTTGCTTGTGGCTTTTGTTCCTGCTTGTGATTAACGGTTTTTGACCACCACTCTCCTGACCCATTTATGCCTGAACTCTGCCTACCCTTACCTAGTGCCTGTGACCTTGACTAAAATCTTTTTCCACCAGCCCTGACCTTTATGCTAGTGACCTGACTATGCCTCTGATTGCCCTCTGGTACCAGTCTTGCATGGCAGTCATCATTGTGGGTAACCTTGTTACGGGTAGTGACCTTGGAGTTCCTTTGCAGTGCAGTCCAAGCTCCCTTGAGAGGGTTGAGGGTGAAATTCAGGGGCTCCTTAGACTCCACTCCTCAGCTACGCCCCAAGTCAAAACTTACAGCCGAGTATTCACTCCTGTGCGTGTCAATGGTCAATGAAAGTTAGCCTTCAAGTTTTATCTAATATGGCAGTATATTCTTACCCGTAACAAATGTTTCCATTTATCTAGCGATATGTACCGTATTTGCGGACATAGAAAAGAACAGTCACAGTTTGCTTTTTCCCATTGTTGTTCTGCTCATTTTATAATATTTAAAAAAAAAAAAAATGTTTTGTTTCTGAAATAAAATAAATGAGGACACAAATTTCAGTAATGAGACAATCTTTATGTAAAACCAAGTCAATCACTCTATCGGATCCAGTATTCTGCACTTGTTGTGACCCTTTACGAACATCCCAATTATGCTTTATTTTATTATTAATGAAAAGCATATTACAACCTTAACTTTTCAAGGATATTCCAAGTAAAAGGCCTAATGGATGTCTGTAAATAATGTCATTATATGTATCAATTCATGGTTTGGAAAATGGGTGCGTAAAATAGACCTTCGAATAATGGTAAGGATAAGTCAACCTAAGGAATTGAATAGACACCAATTCCCTATCCAATTCCCTACAGGTTTCTTGTAAGCATTCTCGTAATAGAAAAGGTAAGCTACAGATTAGATTAGATAGAGTTAAATCCAGTTTTGTACTGGCGTGTCTGAGATCCACCAGTAGAGTTGATTCTTGGGAGTCCACCAAAGGAGTTGTTTCTTGGGGGTCCACCAGTTGAGTTGATTTTTGAAGCCCACCAGTGGAGATGATTCTTGGGGGCCCACCGGTGGAGTTGATTCTTGAGGGCCCACCGGTGGAGATGATTCTTGGGGGCCCACCGGTGGAGTTGATTCTTGGGCGCCCACCGGTGGAGTTGATTCTTGGGCGCACCGGTGAGTTGATTCTTGGGGGCCCCGGTGGAGTTGATTCTTGGGGCGCCCACCGGTGGACTTGATTCTTGGGGGCCCACCGGTGGAGTTGATTCTTGGGCGCCCACCGGTGGAGTTGATTCTTGGGCGCCCACCGGTGGACTTGATTCTTGGGCGCCCACCGGTGGACTTGATTCTTGGCGGCCCACCATTGGAGTTGATTTTTGGGGCCCATTTTACAGCTACTATTAAAGACTATATACTGCCTTTGCCTCTTGCTTTCTGCCACTTTCCTCTGCCTTTCTCACCAAATAGAGCTCACCACTGGGTGTTTGGCCAGTCCTAGCCTAGTATGATCATATAACTACTATAGGACCTCTGTTTACTTCTGGGTGACATGAACCTCTGTTATGTTTAAGAAATCTATCACCAATTCACGGACTCGATCAAAATCATTCATTTTCTGGATTAAGTTTGAAAAATTCTTATACGTTTCGGACTTAAAAAATGGGTAACATGACTGAAAGGTTTCTACGATAGATTACAGACCTTTAGACTTCATCAAACAAAGGAATGATTTTATCAGGAGTCGAGTGTATGCCAGATTTTTTCTTTGGATGTTGTTGGCTACCTGGAATTTGGTTTTCTGTCCACTGGTTGACTTCCTTGTACCAGAGAGGGTGAGCTAGCATCCTGTGACTTATTTCAGTTATGTTCACTTGGTTGTCAGAACGTCCATTGATTTTAACCTCTTACCGACACTGAACATTCTGGTATGTCTTAGTGTCGATAAAGGGCTAAGTAGCGGGATTGCAGCGAAATCCTGCTACATAGGCGGCGGGTTCTGGCTGACACCCACCAGTAACAGCACAAAATGGAGCCGGTCTCATTCCATGCTGCTTAATCCTGTAGATGACACAACAATCATGGCTGCGGTGATTAAGTGAATGAAAAACGGTGCCATGCACCTTTTCTCATAATCTCCAAAAAATTGGGAATCTCGCAAGAGAACAAAGAGTGACTTTTGATCACTATATTTACTATTTTGCCATAGGCAAACTTAAACTCTATCAGTTCTCTATCTGTTAGACGCTAAAAACGTAACTTTTATTATATCTAACTCTTAACCTCTATACACACTATTTAAACACCTGATCTCTAACCTCACATTTAACCTTTTTGCTTCTGAGAGAGGGAATAACTCCCTTTCTATTATCAGTCTGGTGGAACCCCACCTACTAACAGGGAGCCTTATATCTAAAGCAAAGTACTAACTCCCGTTTAAAGGGGTCCCAAGCCTACTACTTGGGCAGTCGTCCCTAAACTCATGGACACAGAACAGATAAGGCCCCCCTTTTGATAAACCCCCTGCAGCAGGTGACACTTGTAGACAGAGGGGAGAAATCAAAAATTTAAAAACGTCCTATCTGACCTCCCCGACATGTTTCGCCAGCTAACCTGGCTTACAAGGTTAGAGGTCCGACGTTTGTGTCTAGAGTTGGGGGGCGACTGCCCAAGTTTTGGGGCTTGGGATCCCTTACTAAAGTGTACTTTGCTATAGTTAAAAAGGCCCCCTGTTAGTGGGTGGAGTTCCCCCAGTTGATAATAAAAAGGGGTTATTCCCTTTAGAAAAAAAAGGGAAAAATGATGGGGTTTAGAGATCGGGTTTTTAAATGGTAATAGAGGTTAAAGTTAACAAATAAAAGTTACTTTTTATGTCTAAAAGGCCCCGCATTGAGATCTTGGGGTCCAATCGGTTTACAGGGCAGGGGGAAGTCTTTTGAAGGCTTCCTCACGCATTTTCTGTTTTATACCCTATTACATTTTTTATGAGCTAAAATGAAAAAGGGGGTTGTTCATAAAAAGATTGCTTTTTTATTTAAAATTTAAAAAAACAATTTCCTTTTTCAATTTGTCCTTTAAAAAGTGTTCCTTTTTCCAAGATACCCCCTCTTTTGGGGGTGCATCAGCTCCTGGCAAGGTAAGCTGTTCAATCTCCTTAAAAGGTCCCAGCACTGGTTACTATAGTACAGACCTGGCTTCTACTGCAGCTAGTAAAAAGTAGAAAAAGCCCCTAATTCAAAAAGAACCCCCAAGAAAAAGGACGAAGGGAGATGAATCAAGGGTTTGAGAAAAACCCCTTTAAAGTAAAAAAAAAAATAATAATTTAAAGTATAAACAAATCAAGTTTATATTATCCCCTTTTTGCCATTTTACAAATAAACATAATAAAATAATAAAAAGGGACACCTAATTGGTATCACTGCATCCGTAAAAATATGTTATATTAAAATAATATTTTTTTATCCCATATGCTGAACACCATAGAAGTAAAGATAAAAATGCAAACGCAATAATTGCATTTTTTTGGTTATTTGGTGTCCCCTAAAAATTAGAATAAAAAGTGATCAGAAGGTTGCATATAATTTAAACTGGTACCACTCACCTCACAAGAAATGCCTCCTCACTCAAGTCGGTAGGTAGAAGTACAAAAAAAAGTTATTGATCCCAGAAAATGGTGCTGCGATAAAAAATAGCATAAAATGTTTGCATTTTTTTTAAGGTATCAAAACATAACAAAAACCGTACATGTTTGGTACAAGTAAGAGCGTAAGGAAATGTATTGCACTGTACTGTAGAGAGGAGTATGTTTAGCGATTTTTTTTGACCAAATTGAAATCGGCAGGTTTTTTTTGGGATCGAAATTTCCAGATCATGCGATAATTAAGGTTAAATCTGAGAAACTTTTAAGATCGGCCCTTTTTGGGGTTCTGTAATTTTGGGGCCACAAA
>JAODAL010067837.1:0-17100 GCA_025379985.1 Phyllomedusa bahiana
TTTCGGGGCTGTTGGATCCACAGCTAATCCAACCACATCGTGTGAGACCCATTCATTCTGTGGAAAAATTACCTGATCTACCATCTAGCAACTAGAGGGGTAAGCACCATTGTTTGTCTAAAGATACTCGTTTATTGTTATACTGTTTGCCCTGTCTGTGACTCCTAGCACCTCATTATCCCTCACAGTTGCTTTGATGACTACTCTCCTACTACTATCTGGATTTCCCCACTTTATCAGCCTCAGTCTCATCCCATCTCCTTCTTTTCCTTGACTCTACTTCAACAGCATTAGTGCTGTCACTGTGGCTGGACACTCTATTGTTATCAACAATTTGGATTTGGTAGAGTCTTACTTTTCTTCGGTAAGAGAATGTGTTTTTGGAGTGTTATTACGGTATTTCAATTTAGTTACTTCATGTTGAGTGCAAATCTAATATGTCTAGTTCCAAGTGTGGTCTCCCCCAAACTGCCAGAAGGTGGCCAGTGCTGGATGTGTCCCCTTCAGTTCTTCATAAACTTCAATTAGGTGTAGCAGTGGAATGGTCAAGCAGCCAGATCTAAAACATAGTCAACATTTTATGACCTAGGTCCTAGACTGCGCCAGAGCCACGCTACCGATGCACCAAGTGCCAGAAACAACTCCTAATCACTAGATGGCATACACAACCAGTAAACCAGGATCACTTATGAGTATAGGAAGCAAATGGCCCAACCTATGAAACCAGTTGCTGTAGCACAAATTGCTGAAAATTTTATTATGATTATTATTTGATTATGAAGGAAAGGTGTCAGGAAACAACACTTCAAAGGTTTCTGTATTTAAATTCCTTAAAAATAGACCTGTTATTGAGCCCATGCTAACCCCTTTAAAATGAGCACATAATCATCACAACTGGACCACAGAGCAATGAAAGAAGAAAGCCTTTTAAATCATATGGGTGGCTGGGCACGTGTATGTCAATTACCTGACGAAGAATTGACACCAGGATGCACTGTAGGAAAAAGTTAGTTGGTGGCAGTAGTCTGGGCAACTTACTGCTTGGAAGTCTTGGGTCCTGGCATTTAATCAAATGTTAATTTGACCATGTACCATTTACCTAAATGTGTGATAAGCTTCTGTGGCATGAAGTGGATGAAGATTTAAATTCTCATCTTATTGCTATGACCGTGCTAAACCATGGGCGCAAGTAAAGAAATTGCTATAAACAAATGCTCTTTTTTACGGTGCCTACTATCTTTGGTCACAGGTAACGCAGCAAGCAAAGCATTCACAAATGGTTGATCATATTCTGGTGAAAATCAGAAGGATATCATATTAATGATGATACTGATAAACTAAAGGTGCCCATAAACATCAGCCTAAAGTTCATGAAAATGGATAATCTCAACCAAAATGTTAGTTTGGTAATATTTAGCAATGAATGATTGTATAAAGCTGACCAATGACACACTGTCATCATCTCAAAAGAAGTCAAGCATGTTTGAAATGCGTCTGAAAAATGAGAATTCATCTGTTTTGATCAGGCCATCTCAACATCATTATGGGCTTCAGGGCAAAGCAAAGCACTAGCCCCTCCTCAAGCAAATTACATTACACCAGGCCATGTCTCTAACCACATTCAAATCAGACATCACATGAGGCCACAGTCTGACCATCCTTAAGCACACAGTGTCTGATTTAAATCAGAACAGAGTATAGCTGGCATCCTTGCACCCTGAAAAGTATGGAGGCATGGAAAAGCATGGAAACAGGCGAGATTGTTTGTTTAGAGGTCCCCATATAAACTGAGACCACCTTGTGGACGGGCCCTCACAGTTTTGATCACACCTCTGCGCTAAGAGCCTCAGATTTTAACATTCAATAGGTGAAGCAAAAATGCAACTTGAAATAATTAATATTTTCAGTATTTATCTGTCTTTCTGCATCTGTAAAGTGCTCCTGGTTTATTTCTGTTTAGAGCTGCCATAGTTTATACAGATAAATTTATATAAAACGTTAGATATAACATAGTAATATAGTAAATAAGGTTGGAATAAGACACAGGTCCTACAGTGTTGATCTAGAAGGATGAAAAAAAACCTATGAGGCAGATGCCAATTGTCCCATACTAGAAATTCCCTCACAACTCCAAATCTGGCAGAATAATCCCTGGATCAATGTTCCATCCTCAGAATCAAATCACACTAAAGTTAAGCACTTGTTCAATAGTCACTGTGTCCCGGCGGTTTTCGGAAGTCCCAACTCCGTAACAAACTTTTCATTCATAAGAGTAATCTACCTTACAACTCTTGAGATAGCCTTTGAACATATTGAAACAAACTTTCTTACTCTTTATATATTAGTAAAATGTCTATTTTATTCTCCATTTTTTCAAAACATCTTCAAGACACAGTAACGAAAACAGATCAGATATTTTGGCATAAGAGATAGAAACAGTCTTACTTTTATCTTGTTCAAGCAGTCTTATTTCTAAGGAGCCTTAGCCTAGGAGTTGACAGCTGACGACATCTCTCCTCAGTAGCATGTCTGCAGACATGCTACTGTGGAGAGATGTCGCCATCCTCAGAATTTACTAACCATAATCTGTGATATTCTATTTTTCAAGAAAGACATCTTAACCCTTCTAGAACTTGTTCAATAAATCCACCATCACATCCTTTTGTGGCAAGTCTGTGATGTCTGTGATGATGGAATCCCTGTCTGTGATGATGGTCAAACTTTTTGTCCTCTAGACATCGAGAATGTCCCATTGTCATTGTTACAGGCCTGGGTATAAAAAGATCATGTAAGAGATCTCGGTACTGTCCTGTCACTTCCTTTTTCAGGGTAATTTAATCTCTCCTAAACTGTCTTTTTTCCAAGCTGAATAAAACCAAGGCTAATAAATGCATACAAATAGCTGTAAGACAATCACCATGCCTCTGACCATCTGCCCCTATGCTCATGGGGCCCCTGGTAAAGACGGTACTGGTCTTGATACATTTCTACTAGTTTATATCACCTATCAAGATTTTTCACTCTGTCGTCCACATGTGTATCACCAAGTTTTAGCAGCAGTAAATGAACCATGCTAGGACTAATTATTATGCAAATCACAAATCCATCTTTATTAATAAAGCTTTAAAACAGATCAGTTAAAAAACCAAGATAGGACATATGCAATAAGCAGTGGGTGAACATACATATAAATCTACAGGAGTAGCATAAATATGCTGTATGACAATTCATGCACAAAACTAGACAGTGCTGAAAGACTATAATAAAGTGCAATTTCAAAAACACAATTGAATATAACACACCTAGGTAAATAAAGTGCACTAAGTAACACAAAATAATATCAGCACAATGCACCAGACATACCTTCTGTCAACAGTTTCATCAAGGATGGTTGGCACAGTGTGGTTACTGTTAGGCTCGGACTGGGCCGCCGGGGATCTGTGAATTCCCCTGTGGGCCCCGAGTTGCTGGGGGCCCCGGAGGCAGTGCCGCCGCTCCCCGGGGCCCATCCGCTGCATCCAGTCCCTGAACGCCTGGGCCCTGTGTCCCGTGCGCTCAGAGACAGGACCCGGGAGTCGGGGACTAAAATCCCCGACTCCCGGGCTGCATGGTGTCAGTGGAGCCGAGCGCCACTAGCGCCCCGCTCCGCTGATCGCCCTGACAGGTGTAAGGCGCTAGGCCTTAAGCCTGCCAGGCGCCGGCCCCTACTGGTGACCTATGCAGGGCGGCAGTAGCCGGCGGGGAGTGGCCGGGAGCGAGGTAAGTGGCTGTCTGTTTGTTTGTTTTTTTTAACTACCTAAGGGGCCCTGGCTACCAAAAGGGGGGCCCTGACTACCTAAAGGGGGCCCTGGCCACCTAAAGGGGCCCTGACTACCTAATAGGAGCCCTGGCTACCTAAAGGGGGGCCCTGACAAACTAAAGGGGGGCCCTGACAAACTAAAGGTGGGCCCTGACTACCTGATGGGGCCCTGGCTACCTAAAGGGGGGCCTGGCTACCTAAAGGGGGGCCATCACTAACTAAAGGCGATCTCTGACTATCTAATGGGGCCCTGACTACCTAATGGGGGCCCTGACTACCTAATGGGGCCCTGGCCACCTAAAGGGGGTCCTGACTAGCTAAAGGGGCACTGGCTACCTAAAGGGGGGCCCTGACTACCTACAGAGGGGGCCCTGACTGTCTAAAGGGGGCCCTGACTGTCTAAAGGGGGCCCTGACTACCTAAATACTAAAGGGGGCCCTGACTACCTACAAACTAAAGGGGACCCTGACTTCCTGCACACTAGCTAAAGGGGTGCCCTGACTTCCAGCACACTAACTAAAGGGAGGGCCTGACTTCCTGCACACTAGCTAAAGGAGACCCCTAACTGCCTACACACTAGCTAAAGGAGACCCCTAACTGCCTGTATACTACCTAAAGGAGGCCATTACATACTGTATACTACTTTAAGGGAAGCCCTAACTACCTGTATACTACATAAAGGGGGACCCATAACTGCTTGCAGCCTATATAAAGGGGACCCTAACTACCTACAGCTTACCTAACTGGGGGAAACCACCTACCTACAGCCTAACTAACTGGGTCTCTCCAACACCTACCTACAGCCTACCTAACCGAGGTCCACCAACCTAACTGTTGCCTATCAACTTGCCTAACTGGGGCCTGCTTATCTAACTGGGGGCTACTTACCTACCCACCCATGGCTAGGTACCCACCAACCTACTTGGGGCTGGCCTACCAACTTATCCAGCGGGGGTCTACCTACCTAAATAGGGCCTATCTAGTTACCTGGGGCCTTTCCCATTTGCCTACGTACCTGGTAATATAATTGAGAGGGAAAGCAGGCCCATAGTTGTAGCATTAGCTCCAGGGGTTTAGTCCTCTCCCCACCCTCCAACCCCTTAGGATACTAGGCCTCTAAGTTATGGCTTGTACCTGTGGAAGACACCCCTGGGAAGTTTGTACAGAGGTGGGAATAGGTAAAGAGATGCTGGAAAATTGTGGATTCTAAGATATTTGTGTGTAAATTCTGCACGAATGCATTGGGGCCGGGACAAGTCATCATGGTGGTGTGTAACGGATGCAGAAGAAATGGGAATAAGACCGACTCATGAGAGAAGAGAATGACTCATCAGATATGATGTCTCCGGCGAGTCCCTGATTTCAGTGGTTATTTTACTTCTATATTGGATCAGTGCTGTATTCACTGTAAGGTGACCTGAGCTGGTGTCTGACTTCTATGTGGTCTCTATATGGTGGTGTTGTAGGTTATACCTGAGCTGGTGTCTGACCTCTATGTGGTCTCTATATGGCAGTGTTGTAGGTTATACCTGAGCTGGTATCTGACCTCTACGTGGTCTCCAAATGGCAGTGTTGTAGGTTATACCTGAGCTGGTGTCGGATCACTATGTGTTCTCCATATGGTGGTGTTGTAGGATATACCTGAGCTGGTGTCTGACCTCTATGTGGTCTCTATATGGTGGTGTTGTAGGTTGTACCTGAGCTGGTGTCTGACCTCTATGTGGTCTCTATATGGTGGTGTTGTAGGTTATACCTGAGCTGGTGTCTGACCTCTATGTGGTCTCTATATGGCAGTGTTGTAGGTTATACCTGAGCTGGTGTCTGACCTCTATGTGGTTTCTATATGGCAGTGTTGTAGGTTATACTTGAGCTGTGTCTGACCTCTATGTGGTCTCTATATGGTGGCGTTGTAGGTTATACCTGAGATGGTGTCTGACCTCTATGTGGTCTCTATATGGTGGTGTTGTAGGTTATACCTGAGCTGGTATCTGACCTCTATGTGGTCTCTATATGGCGGTGTTGTAGGTTATACCTGAGCTGGAGTCTGACCTCTATGTGGTCTCTATATGGCGGTGTTGTAGGTTATACCTGAGCTGGTGTCTGACCTCTATGTGGTCTCTATATGGCAGTGTTGTAGGTCATACCTGAGCTTGTGTCTGACCTCTATGTGGTCTCTATATGGTGGTGTTGTAGGTTATATCGGCGTTAGTACAGTGGCAGCCTACACTTGTCCCTGATTGTAAGAATGAGGGAACACCTGACCCTGTGATAGGAGTTACACTTTTACTTTCTTGCTGGTGTTTATTTTAGAAGGTGGTGAGGTGCATGACCAAAGGAAAAGTGGAGGGAGATATTGTATGTGGGCTGGTGGTGGGGGATATGGATAGAACTACTTAGTCATGTGTCTATGATATGTTAGACTGACAAATGTGTGACTAACTTGATATTGTACTACACAATACAGCTCTGTTTTGCACACTGTATTATGTGGTAAAATGGGCGCATTTATGTCCGAGAGGCCGGTAATAATTTCATGTACAGTAGGGTGAGCCCCTAAGATCAAGTCCCCTGTGGGCCCCAGACCCTCCCAGTCCGACACTGGATACTGTGTACTTAGCTTAATAGTAGCCAATCAGAACAAGCTATATAATAATGAAATCTGGAAATAATGAATAATGATGTTCTAATTGGGGTGGGTCGATTGAGCCTATCATTGAGCTTTCCCCATAGCACAAGTGTGAGATACAAAAAAATATCATGCAAGATCAAGCCCTCATCATGGGGCTTCCATCCCAATTTAAAGAACATGGTCACTATTAGCTTCAGCTGGCACATGAATTCACCAGCCAGGACCAGAGTTAATACTTAGATGTCAGACTGAACACAACCACTGCATCTAAAAGTTATACAGGAGGGGGCATCCCTAATAAAGGCCCCGAGACTGCCATCTTAAAGCTTCTATTGTACAGTGCCTGAGGGTGTAATAGGAGAGCTGCGTGCTTTTCTGCAATATATTAATATACATGGTGTACAAGCAATGGTGCGCTCAAACAGTCAAGTATCTAAGTATACAAGCAAAATAAAATAAAGTTTTAAAAGTTTTAAAAATGTAAAGAAAAATGTAATATATTTAAAAGTTGAAAACACCCACTTTTCTTATTTCACAAATAAAACAAGCACAAAACCCTCAAAACACAAGAGGTTTTACTGCGCTCATAAAAATCCCAATCCCAAATTTTATTTTTTTGTTACTTCATCTCCCCAAAATATTTCAATAAAATGTATGAAAGTAATATGTATCCAAAAGAAGTACCAATAAAAACTAAATTTCAGTCTACAAAAAAGAACTGAACAAAGGTCTATAGACCTAAACATTTTTAAAGAAGTTATTGGTTTCAAAAAATGGAGAAACACAGTAAACTTAAATAAGTTTTTGCTTTTAAGTCAGAAAACCTACAAACTACATACATTTGCTTTCACCAGAATCATACGAGTTGCAAATAAAACATGTCATTTATACTTCACAGAAAATTTCATAAAAATTAAACCCCTGAAACAAACAAGTGCTTTGGGGTTTTTTTTACATTCCACCCTACAAATAATTTTTAAGTTTCCCAGCAAAAAACACAAGTTTTCTCCTCAAAAATAGGCCCTTTAATGACTATGTTGATGAAAAAATAAAGCAGTGATTCTTGGAAGGAGGTGGTAAAGAACCAATACAATGTAAAGAATAGGAACCTACCTATTGGTGGCTGCTATCTAAGAACCTTCCTACTGGGACCCCTATATACCTACTTACAATGGGTCCCTATCTACGGAACTACCTACTAGAGGCCCCTATCTACCTACCTACCTACCTACTGGGGGTCCCTATCTACTTACCTACCTGCTGGAGGTCCCTATCTAACTACCTACTGGGGGCCCTGTTAACTACTGACCTACTGGGAGGACTCTAAGATCCTACCTACTTGGGGGCCATATCTACCAACCTAGCTACTGGGGCCCCTATCTACTGAGGGTCCTTCTAACTACCTACCTATTGGGGAACACCATCTACCTAGCTACCTACAGGGGGTCCCTATCTATCTACCTACTGGGAGGCTCTTATCCACCTTCCTACCTAATGGGGCCCCTATTTACCTACCTTCTTGGGGACTCTACCTATATACCTACTAGGGTCCTATACTTATCTACCGGAGAGACTCTATATACCTACCTACAAGAAGGGGTTCTACATACCTTTTTACCTACTGGGATCCCCATATAACTAAATACTTAAGGGGGGGCTGTATACCTGCCTACCAAGAGGACCTATATACCTAGCTATCAGGGGCCTTTCCTACCTAACTACCAGGACACTAAGGGAGACATGTATGATTTCTGGTGCCCAGGAGACTTTTTTTTTGCGCGCCTTAGTAGTGTAGAATGCGCCTGAATCTATGAACCTGTCCTACCGCAGATCATAAATTTAGCACTTTCTAGCTACTAAGCAACAATTCTGGCTCAGGTAGACCACTTTTAAAGTGGACTACTTGTTCCAGCAGTAATGAACCTGGATTTGCCTTTCAAAAGTTATGCATGTGTAGATTCGTACGGTTTTAGTGCAACACACCTCTAACACTTATTCCCCAGGACACACTAGCCTGTACTTTTACCCGAGTGGCACACTAGCTTCTGTTGTCCATATCCATACTCTTTGATAGTCTTTTGCGAGTCTCCTTTATCTTTGCCCACTGAGGATTTCTCTTATTCTTTTGGTGAATGTTATTAGGAGGCTTATTTTTGTTATGCCCCATTTCTTTAGTAGAAAAGGGTGTATGTAGGGCTTAATAGGAACATTATTGTGGGACCGCCCTCTTTGGGGCGTTTATCCCACTAAGGGTCAAGATAGGGTTTTTGGGTAGCAATGGTATAGTGGATTACCCTTCCTCTTATTCCCATAGCCCACTCAACTCCGTTTGTAGATATTGCCTTAGAGATAGCTTTTTGGACCCTTTTAGAATTTTACTGATCAAGATTGGTGAGTTTACATTTTTTATTGCATTACTAATAAATGTTATATTTTATGTGGACTATTTCTCCTTGGCTGTTAAAATTATAATGGAATTAGTTACCATATGGTAGGGAAACTTGTATATTCTTGTTGTTTGGCAATATTGATCTGGGTATACTGGTTTGGTCATATTATAGTGGTAACACGCAGTGATCATGTGGTGGTATTTGTTGGCCCTTATATATGTACTGACCAGCACAATATAGATAAATTGTACATTGTAAAATCCAATAAGAACTAAATCCAAAAACAATAATATAATTGCATTTTTTGCTTGTTCAGTCCACAAAGATCTTTTTTCTGGAGTGAGGGGCAGCAGAGGGAAGAGGGCAAATACTTCAGTTGTATGGAGCCCTAAAATTTTTGATGGCAGCTCTGTTAATACCCATGATTCTTAAAAGAGATTTCCAACAACTTGGTGTAGATGTGATGGTCAGGTGTCCACTACATTTGGCCACATGGTGTTGTCCCAGAGTTACAGACTACATACATAACTAGTGTAGTCTAGTCATGCAGTATTATGACCATATATTTTGTTAACACACATAATATAAGACGTGAGGGAGGTTAGCTGTAGGATGAAGCCACAAAAGAATAACTTTAAAGAAGTCATATTTTAAGCTTTCCAAAAATATCTTGCATTTGAAAATGTGACATTTAAGGGGGTTGTCAAGCTGTTCATTCTTTATACTGCAGGCTGTATATTTCCATCTAGTCCAGCAGTCTATTGGAAGTTTCCTATGGCCAAGTGAAGCACCAGCCAATAAGGAAATGTACATCGTATCCTCATGGATTACAACAATTCCTACCTATTCATATGTGAAAAGTGATACATGTTATTGATGTTCCAGTGTGTTTTTCATGGTATAAAGTCTGCAATCTATTCTTGCTATCCAAAAATTGGAACATTGTTGGAGATATGTCAAACCTTGTTACTATTCAAGGGGAATTGCCCAGATTTGTTAGGATCAATTTCAAAAATTTTCTATCAGGTTTTATAGTGTGTGGAAGCCATAACGGTAGTGGAACTACTGTACTGTTACTGAATAGCTATAGAGTAACCTAACCTTTTTTAACCTTTAAAATGAAATAGTTTGTTTTAGGAGAAAAAAAGCTATTTTTGCACATATTGGGATCCTAAGGCACACAAGAAGCATAAGCCTTAGTAAGGAAGGAATACCTTGATCTTCCAAGCTGTTTCTGCCAGAATACCAAAAATTATGCAGTCCAGCGACAATACCAACTTGATATGCAGAATCATGCGTTTCTAGAAAATAGACATATTTGAATAAATACAGCAGCATGAAGTCACAGAATATAATTTCTGCACAGGCTTGCATATTTAAGGCTTGTAAATGAGAATTTCTATATCGGTCTGGATAAAAATATGCATAAAATTGAAATCTGAAGCCTGAATTACTGAATTACCAATGTAATGGATTGTAGCTAAAATTACAAGCAATGCTAATTAGCAAAAGATGGAAAATCTTAGAATATCACAAACATGAAAACAGTTAGTTAAATACTATATAAAAAATATAAATATATATATATATATATATATATATATATATATATATATATATATATAACAGATGTGATGTCATAATTTTTTATATTGAAGAATTTGAATAAATCATAATTCTTTCACATTCTCTAACAATTTTTTTATAAGACTCACACTGCTTCTTCCTGTGTGTCCTCTGACATTTGTACAAATTATGCAGCATATCCTTCTCAAGCACCAGCTCTCTTCTCTGTACCACTTTCTCATAATTATAAGCATTTGGTCTGTCATTAAAATTAATCATGCTTTTTTTTCTAAAGGCAGATTGTATTCTGTAAACTTTACCTTTCAGTTTATTTTTTAAATACAAGGAAAAAAAAACTGATATTGTGTCTATAAAATGTCACTATACAACAACTTCTTCAGCGTTTTGTCTTCTTATAGATATGGGTAAGTCTTCACTCCTCAAGAGCACCAATAAGCTTTGGGCATCCATGACCATGTTATTGGTTCACCAGTTATCCTTCCATGGGCTATTTTAATAGGTTCTAACCACACTATACCTGGAATAACTCCCAATAACAACTACCTGCCATTTTGAATCTAGACAACACAATTTGGCCATTGTTAAAGTCACTCGGATCCTTACGCTTTTCAATTTTTCTTGTTTTCAGCATATCAACTTCAAGAACTGACTGTTTACCTCCTGTCTAATACATCCCATCCTTTAAAGGTTTCACTGTAACAAGACAATCAATGTTAATCACCAGTCAGTGCATTTAATATTATAACTGATTGGTATGTATTATATATTACTATAAATATAATGTGGATACCCTTTCTTATTAGTTGATTCAGCCTTTTCACTCTCAACTGGTATCTAAATCAAGCTTGTAGCCATGCAGTCTCCATGGAATTAGTAACAGCAGAACATGTTGTACTGAATTTTTATGAGCCAATTTGTGTAAAATATACCAAAAACACAATGTGATAGATTTATCCAAGTATATTTTTCAGTTCTCTGGTGTAAATGCATTAGAAAACATGGAGTACAGGCCAATGCTAGATTTGTTATGTCTACGCCGCACTTGACTGGGTTTACACAGTTTGTGGGGCATTGCAATCACATTTTTGACTAATTTATTTAAATTCTAGTTGTCACATTTTTACCCCTTCCTGAAGCAGTGATTTTTTATTACTTTTTTCTTCATTACCGCTTTGCAAGAGCTATAACTTTTTATATTTTTATTGACATAGCCATATGGGTGTTATGAGCTGCTCCCCACCATGCGTGTTGGGCCACAGGCACACTCATGTCCCCTCTCCTTGCATGCTACCTGAGTGGTGCCGCAGTCCGCCTCTCAGACTGCAGGCGTGCTCTTACTTTAGTCTGGCACTTACCTTGCCATGCTTTTGGTTCTGTGCTTGCTTGCTGGATCTATTGTGCCTCAGCCTTAAGATAAAGCGTTCCTGAAGTTTTCTGTTCTTCTGTGTCTCCTGACCTCTGCCTCCCTCCACTGACCACATTTTGCCTGCTGCCTACTCTGACCTCTTGCTTGTCCCCATCTATGAGTTTTCCTGCTGATTCTGTACCCCGCTACATCTCTGCCCCCACCACAAACAAGTCGCGTTAGAGGTAGCGACAAGGGGGTCTCTTGCCACAGCAAGCCCAAGCCGCCTTGCGGCAGGCTCTAGTGAGAGCCATGGGCCCCTTAGACTCCGCATCCTGAGGCAACTTATACCACCTCTTACGGTGGCCCAGTGGATCTATTACCTATGGTCCTTACAATGGGGCTTGTGTTTTATGGACAAGTTATAATTTTGAATGAAACTATTTAATGTACCATACAATGTACTGAGGAACCAAAAAATAGATATTTCTAAAATGGAAAATAAAGCCTCAACTGCATTAGTTAATTCTTCTTAGGGGGATCATTTTTAAGGTGTTTATTATGCTTTATAATAATATGTTAACTTTATTCTGTGGATCAGTAGAGTTCTGATAATTCAAAGTTCATATAGTTTTTTTCAAGTTTTTCATTTAATTAAAAGTAGTAAAACATTTCTTTAAAAAAAAATGTTTGGCAACGCCATATTCTGAGACCAATAATTCTTATTTTTTATTTCTAGAGATCTGTGTTAGAGTTTTTTTTCGCTGGGTGTGCTGTATTTGTTTATTAATACCAATTAGGGATACATACAACAACTTATAATTAACCCGCAGTACCCACCATATATAGGGTGGTTTCAGCTTACCTTGAAACCCCCTGTCTAACACCATAACATACATTTACATAATTTCTGGCTAAGCCCAGAAAAGGACAAGAAATATATATATATATATATATATATAATATTTTCTTGTCAATGTAAGAGCCCGTTATCCTTTCATGTATTGCTGTCGTCATTACCCTCTCAATCTAGCCTTTTCTTTATCTAGGCTTGGCCAGACAACAGTAAAGTGATGATTCTACCATTACCTACTTTTTGTAATGAGACTACATGCAGATAAGCAACAACTACAGTAAAGTGAGATGATTCTGCCTTGCTATTCAGAACTTTTAACTCTTTACTATCACAGCTAGAGAAGGGCAATATTTTTATGTAATTTTTAATTGCATGAGGCTGCCAAAATAATAATAATAAAAAAAGATATTGCCCAAAAAAATTTTTAAAAATTGTTTTCCAGGAATATTGGCTTTAATAATATGAAATCTTTCTGACGAGAGTGACCACTTAAAGAGGAAACCAACATGAAGGAAGCAAAATCCACATCCCACACTACATACAAAAACCTCCAGGTACAAATTACATTTTTGCAAAGTGGATACACTGTGTTTTGTTTGCTTCTGGGTCTGAGACAGGGGTGCCATGAGATCAGTATTGGCAGTACTCTTTTCAGGGGTTCCGGTCATTATTAAAAAAGGATCATACTATTAAAGTGCAAGATAGAAACTGGTAATGAGCGAGGGTCCTAGATAAAATAACTGATGGCATTCCTGGTCAGAGGGGATGGTGCATGACTCAGGGCTGGGAAAACAAAAGGGGAGTCATGTACTTCCTCTTTAAGACCTGCACTAGGCTTAAAATAATAATTATATGTCAGCAGTGTTCCTTTAAGTAATACCAGTAACAGGTCTGTATAATACAGCTTACTGTTAAAAACAATATTGTATGTACAGTGGTGTGAAAAAGTATTTGCCCCATTTCTGATTTCTTTTGGATGTTAGTCACACTTAAATGTTTCAGATCACCAAACAAAATTAAATATTACACAAACATTACACAAATAAACACAAAGGGTCACATGTATGAAAACTGTCTAGGTCTAAGACTGTCCTTGTTGCCCATAGCAACCAATCAGAGTTCCCCTTTTTATTTCTTATAGTGCTCTGAAAAAATGAAAGGGGTGCTCTGATTGGTTGCTATGGGCAACAAGGAAAGTCTTAGACCTAGACAGTTTTCATACATGTCCCCCAAAATGCAGTTTTTAAATGTAGGTCTTTATTATAAAGAGAAGAAGTAATCAAAACTTACAGGGCCCTGTGTGAAAAAGGAATTGCCTCCCTCCTTCCTTAAAACATATATTAACTGTGTTTTTTTCAGATCTCAGATCTTTGAGAAGCTGAGTTCAATTTCATTAGCTTCACCCAGGCCTGATTACTGCCACACCTGTTCTCAAGCAAGGAAGCAATTAAATAGGACCTGCCTGACAAAGTGATGTAAACCAAATGATCCTCTGAAGCTAGACATCATGGAGAGACCCAAAGGAATTCAGGAACAAATGAGAAACAATGTAATTGAGATCTATTAGTCTGGAAAAAGTTATAAAGCGATTTCTAAAGCTTTGGGACTCAAGAGAACCACATAGACATCCATTATCCGCAAATAAAAAAGCCATGGAACTGTGGTGACCCTTCTCTGTAGTAGCTGTCCATCCAAAATGACCCCAGAAGTGCTGCAACAACTTATTCCAAGAGGTCTCAAAACACCCCACAACAACATCCAAAGAACTGCAGGCCTGACTTGCCTTAGTGTTCATGATTCATCCATAAGAAAGAGTGCAAAAATGGCCTGTATGGCAGAGCTCCAAGATGAAAACCACTGCTGCGCAAAAAGAACATTAAGGTTTGTCTCAGTTTTGCCACAAAACTTCTTGATGATCCCCAAGACTTTGGGGAGAGGATTCTGTGGACTGACGAGACAAAAGCTGAACTTTTTACAAAGTGTAAGTCCCATTACATCTGGTGTAGAAACAACACAGTATTTCAGAAAAAGAACATCATGCCAACAGTGTAAGACATGGTGGTGGTAGTGTGATGGTCTGGGGTTGTCTTGCTGCTTCAGAACCTGGAAGACTTGCTGATATAATTGGAATCATGAATTCTGCTGTCTACCAACAAATCCTGAAGGCCATCTGTACATGACCTCAAGCTGAGGCACACTTGGGTTATGCAGCAGGACAATGATCCAAAATATACCAGCAAATCCACCTCCAAATGGCTTAAGAAAAGCAAAATGAAGACTTTGGGGTGGCCTAGTCAAAGTCCTGACTTTAATCCGATTGAGATGATATAGCATTACCTTAAAAAAGCGGTTCATGCTCAGAAACCCTCCAATGTGGTTGTATTACCACAATTCTTTGCAAAGAGGAGTGGGCCAAAATTCCTTCAGAGCATTGTAAAATACTCATTGGCAGTTATCGCTTGATTGCAGTTGTTGCTACTAAGAGTAGCCCAACCAGTTATTAGGCGGCAATTCCTTTTTCACACAGGGCCCTGTAGGTTTTGATTACCGTATATACTCGAGTATAAGCCGACCCGAATATAAGCAGAGGCACCTACTTTTCCCTCAAAAAACTGAGAAAACTTATTGACTCGAGTATAAGCCTAGGGTTAAAAATGCAGCGGCTACTGGTAAGTTTCAAAAGTAAAAATAGATACCAATAAAATTACATAGGCAGGTATATACTCCATAGGCAGTTTAATGTCCCCCATAGGCAGATATAGGCATGTATATGTCCCCAATAGCAGGTATAGGCTATTATAGGTAGGTAATTGTTCCCAATATGCAGTTATAGGCAGGTAATTGTCCCCAATATGCAGTTATATGTATTTATAGGCAGGTCATTGTCCCCCCAAGGCAGGCATAGGCAGGTAATTTTCCACCTAAGGCAGGTATAGGCAGGTAATTGTCCCCCAAGGCAGGTATAGGCAGGCATAGGCAGGTAATTGTCCCCCCCCCCCCCAGGCAGGTATAGGCAGGCATAGGCAGGTATAGACAGGCATAGGCAAAAATAAATGCAAGTACTTACCTAAATCCCCCGCGACTCTGTCTCCCTTCCGCTCCGGCTCCCTGCCGCTCTGTCTTCTTGCCGACACAGAGCACGTGATGTCATCAGGCCGCGCACGCATCACAGCGCCCAAGCGCCGACAGTGATTCGAGTATAAACCGAGGAGGCATTTTTCAGCACATTTTTTTGCTTATACTCGAGTATATACGGTACTTTTCCCCTAAATAATAAAGACCTTCATATTAAAAACTGCATTTTGTGGTTACTTGTGTTATGTATGTCTAATACTTAATTTTGTTTGGTGATTGAAACATTTAAGTGTGACAAATATCCAAAAGATTAAGAAATCAGGAAGGGGGCAAATACTTTTTCACAACACTGTATTTCTGCATGCAGTTCTACTGGTGATTTGTATTCATTTAATAATTACAAAGAAATGTATTTGGTAGAGAGTCTGTGTGTTGATACCTTGTTGGCATTAGATTGAAAGCCATAGAAAAAATAAAAATATGCATTACTATTTCACTGTGAATAAAAACCCAGATAAAGAATGTTTGACATGCAAAAAAAACCCAGAAGGTAAAATAACGCATGCTGAAGGATTTGCTTTAAGCTGCAAAATTTTAATACAATCACAAGTAAAAGACAGTACTGTACTGACAAGAGGGAAAAATAAAACTAAAACGGAATTGTTAAGAAAGATATAGTAAGCTTGGAAAACAAGTACAGATGAAAGGTTATAGAAAAGGTTACAACTTATAAGCAGATTGCCAGCTTTAAGCTGTTAGCCATAAAATCTGACACCAGGGTCATACTTGGAAGTTAATCAGTCTAGTGTTTACTAGACTATAGTAGTACATGCAAATTCTTAGTATATTTTGGCTTTAACCTCAAGCACATGCAGTCAGTCTGGATTTTGGTGAAATCATTACAATGTGACTATATGCTTCTGAAATACAGTATTCTACTGTAGTCTAAAATTGCATTCTCATATTCTCCTTGTGTGAGTAATTTTCACAAAAAATTAAATACCTTGAAGCACTGTCAGACTGACTTAACCTTGTCCCACAAGGGGAGTCGAATCTGAGGGGACACTGCTAAGGCCTGGCTCACATTTGCAGCGGAGGTTGCATTAGATAAAGTACTGTATACCAACGGTGCCTAACAGACCTTATTGACTGCAATGGGGTCTGTCTGTCTCTTGGTGGTTGTCATTATAATGGGAAAAATAGTGCTGCACACTGTGTTACTTGTTTCCATAATTTTTGTGAAAACTGCACACAAGGCTCCAAATGGAACCTCTGACATTGATGTGAACCTCACCTAACCTATACACCTATTGGCCACAATATTAACATCAGGTGATGTTTAGTGTTGAGCGATTATTATCGACAAAGTTGAAATCGGCACAGTTTTTATGTTGATCGAAATTTTTAGATCATGCGATA
>JAODAL010067838.1:0-17099 GCA_025379985.1 Phyllomedusa bahiana
GTGAGGGGGGGTCAAGGATGTTTTTTAGGATGGGGGTGATGGTCGAGTGTTTAAGAGAGGAAGGGAAAGATGCCAGAGGTTTAAATTTATAGATTGAAGAGATGGGTGAGGGCTGGGATGATAACAGCACTAAGATCAGGGATAAAGTGAGATGGGAGTGGGTAAAAGACTACAGGTGGTGAGGTTCGATTTGGACAGTAAGAGGAGAGCTTGTCAGGATTGACCAGTGAGAAGAGAGTTAGAGGGAATATCATGACAGGTACAGAGGTGGGCTGTGGGGACACCGAAGAATAGAGGTGGGCTGAGGGACTGAGGGTTGAAGCTTTGTCTGATGAGATTTTTTTTTATTAGGGAAGTGAGTTGAAAAATCATCTGCTGAGAGGAGAGATGGGGGAGGGGTGCTGTGTGACACAGGAGAGAGTTGAAGGTGTTAAAAAGTTGTATGGGGTTGTGGGACAGGGAGGATATGAGAGTAGTCTTGTTTGGTTGAGGTGAGTGCGGATTTAAATGTGTGCAGTGATTCTTTATATGAGGTGAAGTCCGTGGTGGAGCGGGTTCTCTCCTTCCTGACAGCAGCGAGAGCCACAGAACACAGAGGGGAGCAATGTCCTCAGGGCCCGGGAGGAGGAGGAGGCCTCCTATAGAAAGCTTCTGCTGCAGGAGGATCTGCGCCCAGAGCTGCGGCTGACACTGGCCTCTGGTTTCATCATCAGTAGAACTGACCCTAATAATACATTACACTGGAGAGCGGGGCCTGAAGATTAGGGGGGGAACACAGCTCAGATGCAAAAGAACTGCCCCCAGAATGGGCCCCACAGCTAATCCTTTTCTGAGTCACAAGCGAATTGAGGATGGTTAAATCCAAGTGAGGGGGCTCAGAGCATTCAGCTCTTCCCATGAAGCCTTCTTATATATTCGGATGAGAAATATCTGCCCATCGCTGTTACTTGTACTTACTATTAGTGTTGAGCGATTATTATTGACAAAGTTGAAATCGGCACAGTTTTTATTTGATCGGATTTTTTAGATCATGCCATAATTTAGGTTAAAATCTGTGCATCATCTATTAAGATCGCGCCATTTTGGGCGCTTCCTGTCATTTGGGCAGCCAGCCAATCAGCGTCCAGAAGACAGCAGGGTGAGCTGTGGGTGCGACGTAAATGACTGGGATGTGTATTGGTTGCGATTGCGGGAAAAACCCAAAATGACCTCGATTTACATAGAACAGCTTTCCTGTTTCAGCCTCAGTGTCTCTCAGCGTCTCATAGGGATAGGACCTGCGCTCTGCCTGTGGCCAAACAGCTCAGCAAAATTATTCTATTTCTTCACAGAGAAAGCTCTACTGTTAGCTGTGATCCTTACAACTTAGTTAGATCAGAGATTGGAAGATTTTATGTAGTTAGGTAGAGAATTTTAATTCAAAAGATGCTTTATTGAAATGTGGCAGATTATACAAAAACAAGTGCAAACAGGGAGACTTGGGAATCTCCGAAAATGCACAATACATAACAATATTAGCAAAGAAGTGAGGCCCTGAGGCCTGAAACATAATTTGAAGTGTATTCACAATTCACAACAAAACAATCAGTGACAAAAATAAAAACGCATATAGAGATAAATGATAGTAAAACAGGACTATAATGTACCTGAGAAAACCCAAAATGTCAACAGTCCGAAAGAGTAAGCACATGCTACATATATTAAAATTTAATTATATATATATATATAATTATAATATAAAATATATACATACACACATACATATATACATATATATACATACATACACACACACACATAGATATGCGTTGGCCAGAGTACATTTTAAGTGTGGTAAGGGATGAAAGGGGAAACAGGAGACACAGGAAGGAAGAAAAGGAGAGAAAATAAATAAATAAATAAATAAAAAAAATAAAATAAAAAATAAAAAAAATAAAAAAAAATAAAACAGTCACACATCGGTATAGCCACTTACAGCGGCAACACTTCAAACGTAAGGATCAAAGTGGAATCACAATTGTTCTAATGTAGGAAGTTGTGGGACGCAGGGGAGTTTAAGAAGAGAGCCAGGGGCCCACGTCCAAATGGAGCTGTTGCACCTGATCATGAGAGAGGGCCAAGAGCTCCTCCATATGATAGATGTGGGAAACCTCGGCACACCATTCTGAGATAGCAGTGGGTCACGGATCGCCAGTGCCTAGGGATAAAGGGTGTTGGCGGCCTCAACAAATGGCGGAGTAACGATTTTTTATAGACCAAATTGTGGAATCAAACATGAAAAGTAAGCTGCCCCGGGTTTTAGGTAACACAAAGCTAGTAAGCTCCTGAATAAATGTCAAAAATTGCATCCCCAAAACTCTTCAATGACTGACATTCCACCAGATATGTACCATGGTGCCAACCTCCAGCCCACACCGCCAGCAAGTATCTGGCACAGAGGGGAACCATTTATGCACAAGGCAGGGGACCCTATACCACCTGGAGAGAACTTTGAAAGACGTTTCCTGGGCCCTAGGGGCAATCACCGCTGTATGAGTAAGGGGGGAAGCAGCTTGCCATTGGGCTTGCGAGAAAGATACATGCAGTTCGTCCTCCCAGGCCTTACAAAAAGATGGTAATGTGGACCCGTGGGTAGAGGATAATTCCCTATAAATGGAAGAGATGACATGCCGCGGAGGTGTATTGAAAAAGGAAACATTTTTAAAAGGGTTAAAGAGGTCTCCCAAAAAATCACCCGTTTCGCTTGAAGGAGTTAAAAAAGTGTGTAGTTGGGCATATTGAAAGAAAGAGAGGGGTTTAGAACGTCATCTCCGTAGGAAGGGACTGGAGTGGGAGAATGTCAGATCCCCGTGCCAGAGTATGGAAGCGAAGTGATTTATTTGGAGGACCCGAGAAAAGAGGAAGCTTCCAGGCCTGGAGGGAATGCAGGATTATCGACTACAGAAGTAAACGGCCCAGATCGATCAATGAAATTATAGGAGAAGTTGTAAATGAGAAGCGTGGAGAGCGTATGACGCGTCGTAACTGAGGTTGGACACCTGTCAACCAGGGACTGAGTCCAGATCCAAGGGAGCGGGGGGCCAAAGACAAAGGACAAACCGTCCCAGCCAACTGAGTCCAAAGTTTACCGCCTCCCGGCACACCATGTCCAGGACCCGAGAGTGGGCCGCCGCCATATAATTTTTCTTGCAGCCCCGGTAGGCCCAAACCCCTAACACTTTTATGTCTTGTTAACAGGGAGTAAGCAAGTCTCGGTCGATGTGAGGACCAAATGAAGTTGGTAAAAATACGCTGAACTCTCTTCCAGAACGAGTTAGGAATATAAATGGGTATGGTTTGGAGAAGGTACAGTAGTCGGGGAGGTTTGTCATTTTAAGGATGTTTACCCTTCCAAACCAGGAGAACTCTGTTTAACCCCACTATCTAAATCCGAAGAGATCCTTCGAAGAAGTGTCTCAAAATTCAGAGAGAAAAGTTTGGCTAAGTCCCCGGGAATTTTAATGCCTAGGTAGGTGATTCCCGCGGGAGGCCACACAAATGGGTAGGAAGATTGCAGCTGGTGAAGTACACCAGGAGGAAGACCAATATCCAGGACTTCCGATTTGGAAACATTAGCTTTAAAATTGGACCAGGATCCAAAACGCTCCAACTCGGACATCAAAGCCGGCATAGACGTCAGTGGGTCCGTTATTTTAAAGCAGAAGGTCATCCGCGAAGCAGAAAATTTATATTAAATGCACTCCGACGGAGAATCCCTTAATGTCCGAGTTGGAGCGAATGGCAGCCAGCAGCTTCTCCATCACCAGAACATATAGGAGAGGGGAAAGTGGGCAGCCCTGTCTCGTGCCGTTATGAATGCTAAAGGGAACTGAGAGGGAGCCATTGATTTTGAGCTGCGCAGAAGGAGAATGATAGAGGGCCATAATCTTAGAACAGAAGAGAGGCCCTATCCCTAGACGCCGGAGGGTGGACAATAGGCAGGGCCAAGAGATCCTATCAAAGGCCTTCTCGGCTTTCCAGAGACAGGCCCATCGGGGGATTTCCTGGCCGCGGGCGCGGGGATTATGTCAAGCTCTTTAGGGTATTGCGCGGGCCTCCCTTCCTGGGACAAATCCCACCTGTCCGGGTGAATCAGGCTGGGGAGTAGCGGGTTCAGCCTGTTTGCCAGTAACTTGGCATATATTTTGATGTCCACATTTAGTAAGGAAATGGGTCTATAACTGCCACAGGCTGTAGGGTCTTTACCCGGTTTAGGGATCACCGCGATGTGGGCCAGGGATGATTGGGCTGGGGAAAAAATTGTCTGCAGAGATAAAATTGAAGGCTTCTAGCATTTTAGGGGCAAGGGAATCCAGGAACACCTTGTAAAATTTGCTCGTGAAACCGTCTGGGCCTGGGCTTTTCCCCCCCGGTAGACTTTTGATAACCAAGAAAAGCTCCTGTATAGTGAAAGGGCCTCCAGTTCAGAAATGGCAGACTCCGTTTTTGAAGGACAGGTTCGTAATGAGATGTCCCTTTCAGGGGAGCTAGGAAGGTTGGTATATTATATAAGGCAGAGTAAAATGAGTGAAAGGCATTTTTAATTTCTGAGGTGGTGTGAACCAGGGGGCCCCAAATAGCCGATTTAATGCAGGGATATGGGACCTTGTAATCTGGTGGGTAACGCCAGCCAGCATACGACCTGTTTTATTGCCGTATTCATAAAATTTACTACGGCCCCGTTTGCAAGAATTTGTTTCCAAAGAATTCTAAAGCTGCTTCACTTCCAGCCTTGCAGCAAGAAGGTCTGCTAACACTTCCGGGGTCAAAGCCTGTTTATGTTTGGTTTCAAGACCTTCCACTCGCCGCAGCGCCGCTTGCAATTTAGAAGCCCTATCCCTTTTCAATCTCGCGCCGTGCCTGATCAAGACGCCCCTGAGCACACACTTGAGTGCTTCCCACTTCACACAGGGAGATATGTGTCATGGGAATGATCCAAATTTGGGAAATGCTCAATGGATTGAGTAGGTCAGAGACACAACAGTATCCTGAGCCAAGATTCATTCAGGCGCCATGACACGACGGCCGCGAGAACGAAGGGACAGAAAGCCCGCAGTAAAATAGGTGCGTGGTCCGACCAAAGGATGCTGCCCCAAAAAGTGGTGGACAACCCCGGAAGGGCACCATGTGAGACCCTTATATATCTATTTTCGGCTATAGGAGTTATGCGGCGCTGAGAAGAACGAAAAGTCCCTATCATGTGGGTGTTGAAGGCGCCAGGCGTCGCTGAGGCTGGAACAAGTTTTAGGGCCTTCCTAACCTGTTTTTATGGATCTGTAGGAGAGGGCAGATTTACCTGATGAATTGTCTAGAGTGTGGGGCCAGGGTCAAATTAAAATCTCCGCCAAACACGACAGTTCCCTTCCTATAGGGGTCAGAATAAACCGTCAACTTCTGAAAAAAGCTACTTGTCCCTGGTTGGGGGCATATACGTTAACCAGGGTGAAATCATGACCCTCGATCATCAGAGATAGGATGAGATATCCCAGCCAAGGGGATCCCACTCGACATTCCCGAAACCACGATGCGCCAGGGATTTATGTAGGGCCATAGCCACTCCCTTGGATCTGGACTCTGGATTGTTGGCAAAAAAAACAGTTGGTATAATATTTGTTTTGGGAAAAAACCGGGGCATGACCAATTTTAAAGTGGGTTTCTTGAAAGAAGACTAAACTGAACCTTACGTTTGTGGAAATGGTACAAAACCTGAGCCCTTTTCTCAGGTACGTTAAGGCCCTTTGCATTGAAAGAGGCTACTATTAAGTTAGACATCATTTAAAGAAATAAAAAGACAACCAAGCACACACACAAAAAGAAAAAAAAAAAGGGGGGGACCGGGGAGGGCGGGGCTAAGAAACTAGGAAGGACAAGGAAAGGGAAAAGCACCATAAAAGCAGGGCACAACAGCAGCCCCCGGCTGGAACTAGAGTCTTGACTATAAAAGAGTCCGTAGTCCCTAGACTGACAGTTAAGCCTATATCGGGACTAAATCCTATTGGGGGGATAAAAGAAAGTGAATATAAAAGCACAGAAGTCACATAGTTGGGCTCCGTAGAACTGATAGGAATATAATCAAGATGGCAGGCTCACACGGCATTACAGCAAACAATAAAAGAGGGGAGGCCTCTATAGTAAACCTGAAAGAGACAAAATCGACCCAGCACAATAGAGTATAGTACAATACGAAAGAGCAACGGGTCACAAAGAGATCCTGATGACGACATAAGCATGTAACAATGATAACATAGTATAAAGTATTAGAGAAAAAATCTCAATCAACCTTAACTCTGTAAGAACATGTCGCCATCTAGTGGTCTCACAAAGTAATAGAGGCCATACATTACATAACCAGAAAAGGATACCAAAACCCACAAAGTCCCCTGCAAGGGTTCAAGTTGGATTGGAAGATGCGATGAGTTCCGCCGGACAACGTCTTCTGCGCGGTTTTCTTGGGGCAGTGGGGCCTGCTGTAATAGACGTGGGCCAGAAAGGGAGAGGGGTGGGAGTGGGCCAGGGTGGGAGGACCAGATTTTGGGAAAGTTCAAGTCCTGAAGAAAGGACGGGACGTCATCAGGGGAGCGAAGAGATAAATCAAGTCGCCCCTTCGCACAAGGAGGCGAAGGGGAAACCCCAACTGTATGGAATGTTCCGTTCCTTGAGCACCTGCAATAGGGGTTTTAGGGGGGCCCTTTGAGCTAGCGTGTGTCTGGAGAGATCCTGCAGCAATAGTATGGGCGATTTATCATACCGATCGTCTGTTTCTGCCGGGCTCTCCTTAGGATGTCTTCTTTAAGTTAGTAGAAATGTATTCTACAGATGACATCCCTGGGGCGTTTCGGGTCCAGGTTAGGAGGGCGCAATGCCCTATGTGCTCTGTCCATCTCTATGAATGTGGTAGAGGGGCGCCCCAGGATCGTTAAATATTGTAGTTAGAACAGATTGGGAAAGTCTGCAGGGAGGACAGTTTCAGGTAAACCCCGGATCCTTATTTTTGTTGCGACGGCTTCCTGTTTTCAGGGCGTCTAGTTGCTGTTGAAGCGCATATAAACTGGGTGGACTGATGGCTAGTAGTAGATTGCAAGGCTTAATAGAGGCCACGGCTGACTCCTGGGTTTATCAAGAGTGGACACTTTGGGGTTTAGCTCAGTTAGTTCCTTTCGGAAAACCGCAAAATTTCCTGCTTTTCACTCTCCAACTATCTGCCGAGCCAACTGAAAGATGTCCGCTCTAGACAGCAGCGATGCATAACTTGGCGTAGGTCGGCCAGGGTGATTGGTCTGTCATCAGAGGAAGTGGCGGAGTTGGCTGGTGGGAAGAAGCTTGGTAGGATACCTGAGAGCAGAGCGGAACAGAAAGGGGTGGGCCCCGGAGGGCGGAACAGGTCCCTCTGGAGACCCGTCCCGGGGTTAGGTGACAGGACTGGTGAAACCTGAGAGTATTAAGCATCTGAGTAGGTGACCGAGGGCCCCGCCTGGGCCGAAGCATGCGATAATAGGAGAAGATGCGTTGAACCCCTGGGTTTTTCTGGGAGGGCTGGGCTGGTTTCCCCCACGACGATCCGTTAGACCACTGTGGCGACGGCATTATCATCGGTGAGGGATTTGTGTGCCACGTGTTAGGGTGTGCAGTAGCGGGTGGCAGGACTGACATTGGTGGCGGAAAAGCATTCTGTGGTAACTGCGGTACAGGCACGCTTGTGGTAGTAGCAGGAGATAATGTCCATGTATGAGAGGGAGCCGGCAGAGTGACAAGGCCCCAGGGGTGCCGCAGCACCTGGTTAGCAGAGGGCAAGGACACTTGCAGAGGAGAGGCACAGGGAGACTCCATATGAGTGGAGGCATCAGGAGTGGCACCCAGATGTCCTGCAGTCAACCCAGGGGCAGGAGGGGCTAACAGGGTATGGGTTAAATTGTGGGGATGGCAAGGAGTCCCTTGTAGTGCTGCAGGCGATGGCAGGGCAGTGTCCATATCAATAAGGAGGGTATTGTCCCCCAGCCCCTGTGTGGTACCTGAGTCCTGAAGAGGAGAAGAGGGAGCTGGATCCAAAACCCCCTGCAGGGTAACCGCTGGCGGGTAGCACCTGTTCTGCTGTGAAGTCTGCTAGGAGCAGACCAGGAGACCGGCCGACAGGAGGATCCGGCAGGACACTCAGGGCGGTAGATGGTCGCAGCGCCGGGCTGTCAGCGCCTTCCTCCCTTGCCGAAGTCAGGACAGGAGGACCGGACGCAGCAGTGTCGCTGGGGCTCCCCGAGCGAGGACGTCCATCTCCGCTGCCGTCCCGAGGTGCCCGGAGTTTGGAGACCGCAGGCAGATGGGTCCGGGAGTCGGGTGAGTCCCTCGGCAGATGCGGCGGGTCCCGATCTTGAGGGGTGCAGCGCGCTCCTGCAGGGGGCCGCTCTGAGCACATGGCGCCGCCGCCGCCATCTTGCAAAAGTCCGCGGGCCGGGTTCACCGGGGAGTTTACCCCCGGGCGCAGGAGATAGGTCCCCATATCCCTCTGGGATGAAGAGGGGTGAGCCAGGGGCTTGATGCCCCTTCTTTTGGAGGTTTTCCCCATGAGGAAGAGTGCGAGCCAGCCAGAAAGTGAAACTTCTCAACGGAGCCCTGTTGAGATGCGGCCTCCCGCTGCCATGACCAAACCACGCCCCCCTAGGTAGAGAATTTTAAAGGAGCATCTACCGCTGTAAAGTCACAGAGGGGAGTGGGGGGAGGGGGGCGCGGGCGAACACAGACAAGCTCTATAAAGAATACTGGATAAAGTTCACCAAGACTTAGTGTAGACATTGCACTGCAATAGCTTTATTATTAACAGTTTTCTATTGAAATATTTCCTGGATATTGGGCAGCCTGAACTTATATTAGGATACACATCTTTTCTAGTAACTGCAGGTCTCTTTGTTAGGTGCAAAACTCCACTTTTATTATCAGTATACATTTCAGATAGGTGTTCTTTTTCAATTTTGCCCATTCCAACTTTGTTGATATAGCCTTGCAGTTAAATTAGAATCCAGCAATTTTGTAGTCAGCACAGGTTGATAGGTGCCAAAAATACCTTTTATTATCCGAATACATTACAGATACGTGTTTATTCACTTTGGCGCACTACAGCTTTGTTCATTGAGGCACCTTGCACTTAAATGTGAATACAGCAATTTTGTAGTCACCACAGGTGAATTGAAAGGTGCCAAAAATACCTTTTAATATCCGTATACATTTCAGACAGGTGTTTTTTTTTTCACTTTTGGTCAGTCAAGCTTTGTTGATAGATCTACTTTGCAGTTAAATTTGAATCCAGCAATTTTGTTTTGATTTGAGGGATTTGAGAATAGCTGTGATTTGCCGTCTTTTAATAAGAGACTTTCCAAAACTCTTCCATACCTTCTCAAATTTTTATCTTTCTGAACATGGAGCGTAATGCAGGTGGTAAGCAAGCAAAGAGGGGGGTAGCACATGGAGGTAGAGGTACCAGAGAAGGTGCTCCATCCAGTGCTGGCGACAAAACGCATGCCAGTGGATCGTCAGTTGCAGGACCGTCAGGCCTGTCATCGCTGGGTCAGGGCCCTGTGAATCTCAGTAACGACAAGCGTCGCCAATCTGTCCGTCACTGGTTAAAGGGGTTGTCTCACTACGAAGATCATAGTTGAAAATGTGGGGACCAAAAATCTAAGGATGTACGTCCTTGGTTACTATTGGCAAAGTGCTATCGTTTTAGAGAACGGGCTGGTTTACATGTGCTTAGCAACGGTGTTTGTTTACAGGTCGGGGAAGCATTCTGTCCTGCCCAGGTCGTGCACATGCAAAGGAAAGGCAGTGAAGAGGAGGGGCAGGGATGTGTGAATTGGCAGGCAAGGAGGAGAAGCAGTGAGAGGACATGCAGGGGGGTTGTGTGTATTGTATCCTCTTCACTGCCTCTCCTCCATGCCTGTGGCTGCCTATACACACATCCCTGTGGCTGCCAATACACCCTCCCCCGCTCTTCACTGCCTCTCATCCCCCCTGCATGTCTTCTCACTGCTTCTCTTCCTTGCCTGCCAATACACACATCCCTGACCCTCCTCTTCACTGCCTTTCCTTTGTATGTGCATTCTTGACCTGGGCAGGACAGAATGCTTCCCCAACCAGTAAACAAACACCGTTGCTAAGCACATGTAAACAGCCCGTTCTCTAAAATCGTAGCACTTTGCCAATAGTAACCAAGGACGTACATCCTTAGATTTTTGGCCCCTACATTTTCAACTATGATCTTCGTAGTGAGACAACCCCTTTAATGCAACCTGCATCCAGCAGTCTTACCTCCTCGTCCTCCCAGTCACGGCCACAAATGTCATCATCAGCATCATCAGCATCCGTCCAACATGAAGCAGCCCAAATGTCAACTCGTGTACCCACCACTGTGGATAATCCATTTTCTGAAGACCTCTTTGATGACAAATGCGGTTGGGGTCAGAAGGCATGTTAAAAAATCAAGAGGCCAAAGAGGATGATTTTCTCTGCTCTGACGCCCAGTTACTGATGCCATCAGAGGAGGAGAAGGAAGCCGGTCAATCGGCAAAAATCCCGGGCGGTCGGCAACGCCTTGCAGTCCCCCTTTTCTTGTAGCCCGCCAAACTCCTGGATGCAGAATGTCGGACGACAAGCACCTGTGTTGGTTTATGATATGAAAGACATTGTGGAAAACCAAAAGTGGCTTTTCCCGCAGAAATTGCTTGCTCGCTTCTTCCCCGGGGCAGGACGAAAGGAAAAATGGGGTTTGTCCAGTAGGGGGGGGCCCCCCAAAAAGGGAGAGGGCGGTCGCAGAAGTCCCTGAAATGATTTCCCCCCAGCCACGGTAAACGCAAACCCCGCTCCCGCTTATACACCCCTCAAAAAGGGTCCCAGGGGCCTCTTTAAGCCTGGGCCTTTTTTGGGGCAACCTCTGATTTTACCCCGCGATGTTTATATGCCGGGCCTTTTCCGGGAAAAGCATAAAATAGAGGCAAAAAACCTTTAAATGGTTAACCCCCAAACCCAAAATGTCAAATCCATGCAAAACGAATGCAAGAATTTTAAATGGAGGCCAAAACTTGGCCCAAAAAAGGCCCAGACCGACGCCGGCCCCCAACCCTATCCACACCCCTGTCTCCCCTCCTCCGCCAACCCCCAAGCGTTCCTCACTGCCCAAGTTCCCCTCAGGTCCCTGATCAGGGAAAGCCTTTCCCCTTCAAGCCTCCCAAAAGTCGCCCCCAGTACAACCCCGCACCCACCAGAGACCCCTCCTACCCTCTTCTTTCCTTCCCGCCAGTTTGACGACCTGCACGCCGGTTTCAGCGGGGCCCGTCTACAGCCAGCCTTCTTTTCCCCAGGTTTGGGAGCAGAAAAAACAAATTTAACCCAAAACCATCCCCCAAGCCAAAAAAACCCGAATTTGGCAAAGGGAGGCCTTTTGGCCTTGGGAAAAGTTGGGCCCTTTTCCCTCTGGGGCAAGATGGGGTTTTTTCCCCCACGTCATGGCCCTTGCCCCGCCCCCAATTTCCCGTTCCGTCATTTTATTTTTTGCCAGAAAAGCCGTTTCCCCGCCATAGCCCGCCCAAAGTGTCATTTAAAATTTTTAAACGCGTTGTCTGCAACTGTGTCCGGAAAAGGGGCCATCTGACCCCCCCGATACATTGGGCTTTGTAACACGGGCCCAAGGGCCCCTTTTTATCTCTGGACAGTCATGGGGGAGCTGGGGTGGATGTTTTTCTTGGGGGGGACGGTGGCTCTCAGGGTCAGGGGCACGCTCTTCAAAACCGCAGGGAAAGGTGCAGGGCCCTTTTCCCCCCAAAGGTTTCCCGGGGGGGCATTAAAAGGGGCCCAGAGGAAAACCCGGCCGGTTGAAATTAATCTGTCTTGGACCCGTCCACAAAGGGTCAGGGGTTGGGGGACGGGTTTTCCGCAACGAGGACCCGAGCGCTGGCTGGGTGACAAGAACCTTTTGCCCGGAAAGGGGTGTGCGAATTTAAAGGGCGAAATCTGCTGGCCGCCCTTAAGAAAACGGGAGGATGGAGCAAACCCCCGCCTGGCAATTTTCTTTAACCTTGTGTCCAGAAATTTCTTTAAAAAGCTTAAACCCGGGGGCTGGACTGCCTGAAAAAGGCTCGGGTCTGAGTTCGGGACTTCCGCCCTTCGGGACCCCGCTTCTTCCCGCCTGTCTGCGTTTTCCGCGTCAGCTTTGGGCCCCCCAGTTAAACCTTTTCCCTTGTTGGGCGTGGCAAAACCCCTGGAATTCCCCCCCTCCCCAAAGCCCCCAGCGATTTTGGGAGCAGCGCAATGCCATTACGCAGTACGAAGTGACTCATGGCCTGACAAGCCCGCGGTTAAAGGGCCTCGGGGTTGGGCCCCCGAGGAGGAGGCAGGTTTAAAGAGTCTGCACCGTCCCCTTTCCAAATTTTGGGAAAAAGCCACCAAAAAGGTCAGTGCGGACAATGCCCCTTGTCAGCATAATTTTGTATGACTTAGTTCTGGAAGATCGTTGGACACTTAAAACAACAGGCCCCCCCAGCGACGGAGGGGAGGGGACACAATGCAGACACGGAGCCTTTCCCCCCGTCAAACCACAAGGCCCGACAGTTTCACAATTTCTTCGGGGCTTCATTAGGAGTGGTTTTGGGGTCCCCGAGCTAGTGCAAGGTGGCCACAGCTCTCAGGGGTTCATATCTCGCAAGTCGGGCTTGTTGAAGCTGTCCGGAGGGCGAGGGGGAGGAAGGGGGGGAGGTATTTCCAGACACCGACTTACCGACGTCCCGCCCTTTGGAAAAGGTTGGCGCAATTTGAGGCGGAGGGGGAAGAGAGGAAATCAGTTTGCTATGCCCCCGCCCAGAGGCTTGGGAAAAAAAGGCTCCATCTCTCACTATGCTTTGGGTGCTCCCTTTTTCCAACTGACCTCGCATTAAGGCCCTCAAATTTAAAAACAGTTACTGGTGGCCACCCTCCCGGATCCCCGTACAAAAAAAACTCAGCACTTTCCTTCCCCCCACCCCAAATAAATAAAATGCAGGAAATGGAGACCTTGCGATTGATCAACTGGAGACATCTGTTGCTTCTGCTTCATTTTTCTTCAAAGTCACGTGGAACAACATCAGCGACGTGAAAAGCAAGTGCCAAGTACCGTGCGGCAGCAGCAGCGGGCAAGGGGGCAGATGCCTAATGGTGACCTCTGCAATTTTTTTTTTATCACCTCCCAAATGAAAGCAAGCGGGCACACATACAACACACAGAACCATTTAAAAGATCTGGTGCACGACTTTTGGTCTCAACACCGAGTTTTGGATTTTTTCCGGGCCCCAATAGACTTCTGGGTATCCAAAATGGACAAAATGGCCCACGGGCTCGTCCGCCATAGTTTTTGGCCTCCCACAGCCACGTCATATGAGCAACCTTCAGCCAGCTGGAGGAGTCATTACAGACAAACGCACCCGGGCTTTCCACAGATAAGGGGACGTTTGACTTTCTCAAGATAAACAGGCAGGGGATCCTGAATGTTTGGGCCCCAAATTTGCCGAGGTCACCGATTATTGCCCTACTTCACATTCCTTTTAAAACAAATGGTCCCTTGAAACTTTTTTTTTAAAAAGATCTTTTCTTACGAAATTTTTATTCTTTTTTCCCCAACTTTTTTTTTGCTGTTTTTGCTGGGAGGAGACTGAAAAACAGCAAGTTTTCATGAAAACACCGTATCCATTTACTCACTTCATCTTTAAAGTTTTCGCTTTTTCAAGGTTTTGGGGGTCATGTTGCTTGAGATACAGCTAAAATTATGGTCTTTTGGGAACAGAAATTGGCTTTTAAGGGGCTTTTCTCCCCACAATTTTTAATAGTGGCTGAGAAGAAAATTTTATAATTTTTTGGGGTCATGTTCTGTGATACAGCAATAATCGGTCCTTTGGGGAAAAGAAATAAAAAGGGGGTTTTAAGTGGCATTTTTCCCTCACAATTTTTTACAGTGGGTGAGAATCCCTTTTTTATATATTTTTGGGGCTCTGCTTTGAAAGCAGCAATACTACAGGTCCTATTATAAAAAAAAATGTGTTTCTAACATCTTTTTTTCTTCACAATTGTCCAAAGTGGCTCAAGGGGCAGCTTTGAATTTTTGGGGCATTTTTGCTGTGACACACTATACTCAGTTCCAATAAACAATGTTGTTTTCAACAACATTTTTTCTTTACAAATTTTCCCCAAAATGGCTCAAGGTTCTCTTTGAAAATTTTTGGGGGGATTTTCTGTGACAGCAGCTATACTACAGGTCCTATTTTTAAAAAAAAAAGTTGTTTCTAACAGACTTTTTTTCTTCCAATTGTCCCAAAGTGGGTCAAAGGGTCATTTTGAATTTTTGGGGGCATTTGCGTGACATGCACTAACTACAGGTCCTATTTAAAAAAATGTTGTTTTTAAAGACCCTTTGTTTTTCACAATTGTAGATGGGGCCCAAGGGGGATGGTGCTGCAGAAAAAGGATAATAGGGCATGTTAATGGAACATATTGCAAAATACTTTTTTTTTGCAAGATCTTTAACATGCATCAATACCGTAATTTAGACAACCCATTTAAAACAATTAAAAAAAAAAAGAAACAAAGACCTGGGGGGATTCCATCCATTTTAAAAGTGTTTTCTAGAATTTAAACACAAAAAACTTGCATGACAAAAAAGCTGTAAAAAATTCCTCTAATTGTACAAGGGAGGGACAGGAAAACTTACCAGATGTAGGTTATTCAGAGGACATGGGGTATGGAGCACGGACAGAGAACAAATACGAGACCATTTCCCCAGCACTGCTAAATGAAAAAAGAATGCCCAAAAAAAGGGGCCCCGGGTTAACAGGGGGTTAACCACCAGTATTTTCCCAATGAACTCAATTGGTCCACTCATACAGGGGCAAGCGCTACCCGGACAGGGAAAGTAATGTCCCTTAAACAAAATGGGGTTGAAAGACTCCTTTTTCTGGCACCTTTTAAACTGGGTCATGCAGGTTTGGGCTCATCTGTGGGCCCGGGCAGGTATAGTCAAGGTCCAGTAAACAAAAAAGGTGGTTTAAAGACCCTTTTTTTCCGGCACTTTTTAAATTGGGGGGCATGCAGGTTTGGGGCTCATGCTGCGTTCCAGGCAGTATTCAATGTCCATTTTAAGTAAGATGAGGTTCAAAAACAACTGCCTTTGGGATTTTTAATTTTGGGTCATGCAGGTTTAAGGCTCATGCTGTGGGGGCAAAACAGGGATAGTGAAAATCTGTGACTTTTTTTTTTTGTGGCTTTTTTTAAAACCAATTGTCCCTTGCCCAATATGTACACTACCATTTGCTGTTGTGGATTTTAATTCCAGCTTCTCCAGCCCTGTTTGGGTGTAAGAATGAAGGTGTTGTTGCTCTCCCATAGACTTTAATGGTCATTGATCATAATCTATCATCGACCATCGAATATCTTGTCGATGATGGTCGACTATCGACCATCGACCGATGTCGATGGCCAACGTAATCGCTCAACACTAATCAGAATATAACAACACAAAACACATTTTATTTACAAACACATTTCAATTGTGTAAAAGTAATAAAACTGGAGCGGAATTGCTGTTTTTTTGCCCATTTTCATGACTCAAATGCAAAAATAAATAAATAATAATTTAAAAAAACTATGGAACATCAGTGCACCCAAAATGGACACTAAAACTCCATATGAGATCCATGAGGGGTGCTGAAAACAAAATAGGGCGACTTCTGGAAGGTTTCACCTGTTCTGGTACTTTGGGGGCTTTGTAAATGCGACATGGCCCCACCAATATCTGCTCTCCAAACGTCAAACAGTGCTCTGTCCTTTTTACGCCCTGACATGCGCCCAAACTGCAGTTTACACCCACATATAGGGTATTGCCGAACTTGGAAGAAATTTTGTAACATATTTTGTAGTGTTTATTATTTCCAGGATTCCTTGTGAAAATAAAATATATTCATCTAGAACTGCAGATTATTGAAGAAAAAAATAAAAAAAAGTATTTTTCCCTTTTCATAGGTAAACGTTGAAAAAATCAGTGAAACATCTATGTGATCAATATTCCAACTACACAACTGGAAAAATTCCTTAGGAGGTAAAGTCTTCAAAATTAGGACTTTTTAGGAGTGTTTATGAGGTTTTAGCACCTTAGGGTGTCTGCAAACCTGAAATGGTGCTTAAAAAATATCCTAATGAAAATGAGACCCCAAAGTCCTGTTGGTGCTGCTCATATTCTGAGACTTGTGGTTGAGCCTTAGGGGCCGTTCACACGGCACAGTGCAAATATCGGTCAGAAATCCCGACCGGTATTTGCACTGTCTTGCGGACGTGCACACAGCCACAAGGGGACGGTTTTTCTTCATGGTTTGCGGAGAGAATCCCTCTCCCTTTGCATTAACATGTTCATATTCCGCCTGAAAACCGGGCGGAAGAATTAACATGTTGAATGGTTTTTGGACCGTCGGTGGTATGAAAAAGCATGTGGTGGAAAATCAATGCAGTGGGGACCGCTGCACGGATTTTCCATAGAGGTCCATTTTAAAAGTTGACACCCGGTTTACAGACGGTTTCCAAAACTGAAAACCGTCTGTAAAAGCAGGTGAAATCCCATATATGGCTCTAGTGCACTATAAGGGCTTGTCCCCACTACATGGGTTATCTTTAAAAACGGCAGAGTCTGCAGAATCAATATTATATCACGTTCCCTGGTACCGTCTACTGTGTTCCAGTAAATAATGGAAAAAAATTTAAAATCTGTAAAAAGAGTGAAATCTTGAAATTTCACCTCCACTTTGAATTAATTTCTGGGAAACACCAAATGGGTTAATAAACGTCACAAATGGTGCCTTGAATATTTTAAGGGGTGCAGTTTATGGAGTTTCTGTCATCCAGGCCCCTCAAAGCCACTTCAGAAATGGGCTGGTCCCTGAAAACATCTGTGATGCATTTTTTTTTTTTAAGATGAAAAATCATTGCTATATTTCTTAACCTCCTAATGTCGTAAAAAAACAAAAAAAAAAGACATTTAAAAATTTATGTGAACGTAAAGTTGATGTTAT
>JAODAL010067839.1:0-17099 GCA_025379985.1 Phyllomedusa bahiana
TATAAGCCAAACACCTGAAAAGTAGTTAATGACCAGAACATTTTTTTTTTTTTTGTCCTTGCTTTCAACTTGTAACTTTTTTTTTTTTTTTCAGGATATTTTTTATGAGGCTCGTTTTAAATTCGGGAGTTGTATTTTTGGGGGAAAGTTTAAGTTCCTTATAAAAAATTTGCAGTTTTTTTTTTTACTTTTTTTTTTACCCCATTCACATTTACACTTAATAACTTTTTTAAAAATTTCTATTAGGGTTTGGGATACCTAATTGTGGGGGTTTTTTTGTGTGTGTAATTTGCATTTTCTTTTTTAAATATTTTTTTTTTATTTTTTTTTTTTTTTCATTTTTTGTTTTTTACTTTTTTAAAAAAATCCTATGGGGGGAAACTTTTTACTTTTTTTTTTTTTTACACTTGGTACCGTATTAGCATATTCCCATATGCTAATACATTATAATCTGTCAGTCTCACAGTCTGCCTTGTTTCGGGCTTCTTCAAGACAGCTCGGGGCTATCTGGGTCCCCAGGGCTAACTGTGAAACCTTTCCCCGGGCTCTGTCGGGTCACCGGTGTTCCGATCACCCACAAGCAGGGGAACCCTTTGATTGCGCTCGGTGACAATAATCGCCCCTTTTTAAAGCCTGCATTTCTTTTCCCCATAAACCCCCTATGAGTAAGACTCAGCCCGTGTTGGCTAACAGGACGACCCCTTTCCCCCCACCAATACTCTAGAATTTTTTCCCCTAGCAAATAACTTTTTGGGGCGCCCTTTCAAAGGCGCCCTTCCTGTCACTCAAATTAGAGCACTACAATGATTGATGGATTCATATTTCCTCGGGCTAACCAATCACTCTTTTCTTAAATTTTTTTACTGTTTTTTGAACTGTCCCCCTTTTCATGTATTGGTCAATACTTCTCCATAACTTTAATAGGTCACGTCCCCTTTGATTGGTTGGTTTTTTTCCCCGACCAAGGGAAAGGCTTACGAATTTGAATTACTTTTTTTCCCCCAAATTCTTATTCCCAATTCCGATGTAGCGTCGGTCTGGGCGCAAACTTGTGGTTAGTATTTTTGATGTATTTTTTTTAAAAGGTTTTAGCTCTTTTCAAGAATATTTTCACCTAATAAAAGGTTTTTTTTTAACAACTCCATGCCGCACGCCTGAGAGCGGAGATTTCTTGCTCCGATCTCTCCAAACTACAATGGAACAAAATAGTCGCCCCTCTTTGGCCGTAAGCCAAAACCCCCGCTAGCTCGCAAATAGCTCTTTTCTGTATTTTTTTTCTTTTTTTGAACATCCCCCCCTTTTCATTTTTATTGGGCAAAAACTTTCCCCCTACCTTTTAAAGGGGCACTGTCCTCCTATTCTGATTGGCTGGTTTTTTGTCCCCAATGAGAAACGCTTAAGAATTTTTAATTTTCTGTATTTTCCCGGAAAATTTTATACAAGTTCCGATTTTGCGCCGGTGGGCACAAATGTTGTTGGGATTTATTTCGTATGTTTTTAGAAGGTTTTTTGTCTTTTACAGAGAAGCTTTACACTAATAAAAACATTTATTTCCTAATATCCTGCCGCACGCGTGAATTTCAGTGCCCCCCCCCATCCTCTCCATAGATACATGGAACAAAGTAGTCGCGCTCTGATTGGCGGGATAGCCCAAACCACCGCAGTTCAACCCAAACAGCTCTTTTTTTATTTTTTTACTGATTTTTAACTACCCCCCCTTTCTTTTGATTGGTCAATACTACTCCATAGGATATAATGGGCCACTGTCGCTCCTATTCTGATTGGCTGGTTTCTGCCGACCAATGAGAAGCGCTTACAGAATTTGAATTACTGTATTTCCCGGCAATTTTCTATATCCCAATTCCTGATGTTGCGCCGGTGACGGCAACAAACGCGTTGTTAGAGATTTTATTTATGTATGTTTATAGAAGGTTTCAGCTCTTTTTCAGAAAATGTTTTACACTTAATAAAATGATTTTGGAATCATACTCCATGCCTCACAGAGCTGAGAGCTGTTGTACTGTTGTAACAGTCGACCTAGAGCACATTTTGCCCCATTCCATTACATTCTCGCTTCACTTCGCCTCCTCCGGCTCATTTAGACCACAATCAACTAGGTCTGCCTGTCGGAGCTGGCGAGCGCTGCAATGCGCCTCACTTTGCCGACCCGCGATCATGCGTGCCTTGGAGTATTCGAATATGGTGCGTCCCGCACCTGAACGCCACACACCGCGCCCATTGCACGCCCCTTCATGTTAGTCGCATCCGAAAGTGGTGAAGGTTGCACCTAACATCACATCCCTGCGTCTGACAGGGGATTCGGATCGGTGAGGCGCCGTTTTCGCCAGAAAACAGACGCAACTCACCAGGGCCGCCGATAGGGGGGTAGAACCACTACTCCCGTATGGGGCCCGGCCGTCTGTGAAGCAAGGGGGGGGCCCGCGGCCGCCAGCAGGTACCGCCCCCTTGCTTCACAGCAATGGTAGGGAGAACAGCTGTTCTCACTACCATGTCAGCTGTTTGAACTACAAATATGAAGTGAGTGGGGCCCCCACACATCTCAGGGGCCCTTTGCTCTGCCTCCGTGTCACTGCGCTGCTCAGTAGCTGTACATAGTCTCGGCAGTTTCAGTGTCACTTACTCATTCTCCCTCATGCTGTCACAGGAGCAGCCGGGCCCCTCCTCCCTCTGGGTGGGATGACGAATTAAATCCGCAAAGCCCCGCCCCTTGTGGGCGGGGTCACACAGATTCAGCGCAGACAGAGGGAGGAGGGGCCCGGCTGCTCCTGTGACAGCACGAGGGAGAATGAGTAAGTTACGCTGAAACTGCCGAGACTATGTACACCTACTGAGCAGCGCAGTGACACGGAGGCAGAGCAAAGGGCCCCTGAGATGTGTGGGGGCCCCACTCAAAGCCCCCCTCTCTCCAACACTGTGGGGCCCCTCACAAACTCCCCCTCTCATAAACTGAGGGGCCCCTCACAACCCTGCCCCCCCCCTCTCAAACACTGTGGGGCCCCTGGAAAAGTCCCCCTCTCTCCAATCATTTGGGGGCCTTGCTCAATGTCACCCAGCCATGTGGGGCCCCTCTCAAAGCCCCCGCTCCAGCCATGTGGGGCCCCTCTCAAAGCCCCCCTCCTCCAGCCATGTGGGGCCCCTCTCAAAGCCCCTGCTCCAGCCATGTGGGGCCCCTCTCAAAGCCACCGCTCCAGCCATGTGGGGCCCCTCTTAAAGCCCCCCTCCTCCAGCCATGTGGGGCCCCTCTCAAAGCCCCCGCTCCAGCCATGTGGGGCCCCTCTCAAAGCCCCCCTCCTCCAGCCATGTGGGGCCCCTCTCAAAGCCCCCCTCCTCCAGCCATGTGGGGCCCCTCTCAAACCCCCCCTCCTCCAGCCATGTGGGGTCCCATGAGGCTGGGTGAGAGGGGGCCCTTGAGCGGGGCCCCACACAGCTGTGGGGCATTGAGCAAGGCCCCAAATTATTGGAGAGAGGGGGACTTTGACAAGGGTCCCACACAGCTTGAGGGGGCCTCAAGCGAGGGACCCCACTCATCTCAGGGGCCCAGCATCACACTTAAAAATAGGGGCCTGCACTGCTCAAAGAGGACCCTCGCTCCGTGCCTCAGTTGCGCTCAATAGCTTCACATAGACAGAGGGGGACTTGAGAAGAATCTCCACATGGCTAAGGGGGACTTGAGCGGGACACGGCAGGTGAGTGGGGCACCACTCAAGTTCCCCCGCTACCTACCTACCTGGCTACCTACTTATCTACAGGGAGTCCACTAGCTACCTGTCTGTCTTCGGGAAGGAGCCTATATAACTACTTATGGGGGTGGGGGTTATATAACTACCAGGGCACTATGGGGGTAATTATTACCTTTTGGAGCACCATGGAGGGGGAGTGTGTACATGGGGAAGACGTAGTTGGGAGGATGATAGAAGAGTGAGGATTCTAAGATATTTGTGTGTAAATTCTGCAGGGACGAGTGGTCGCCGGGAGAAGTCGTCATGGAGGTCTGGACCGGATGGAGAAGAAAAGGAAATGTGAACGACTCGTCAGCAGGATGTTGCCGGTGAGTCACTAAATGTAACTGCACTGTGTGCACTTGTATCTACCACTATATGGTCACTGTGAGGAGGTATTAGTGCTCTTGGTGTAATGGCTTATGTTTAGTAACAGTACGGTGGTATTATTTTTTTGGTGGGCTGGTAGGGGGCGGGGTTGGTAGAGGGGGGGGGGGCCCTATGCTTCAGCTCTATGGGGCCCCGAAATTTCTCATGGCGGCCCTGCAACTCACGATCATACATGTCACCCATAGTATCTAATTCCTGACCCTAAAATAATACCAAATGCAAGACAATCCCTTTCAGCCCACAACCGGACATCTACTTTATTAGAAGATTGGAGCACACAGCCCTTGATTATGCCACTGCATTGACCATTACAGTATTTTGATACAGCGCATTTTCTAGTTATTCGAGCTCTGTCTATGTGATTGAGGAGAAATTACATTTTCTCTGAGTCATTTCAAGCCAATGTGGGAGTCATCATTATAAGCAAGTGCTAACATTAATATTTATTTTCCAATGAGTCAATGGATTATGCTTACATGATAATGAGCTGATAAGACGTATTTATGTGTATGACTTCTAGACAGAAGACTTCCATATGTCCTCTCACAGATCGCATTAAATTCCAAGTAGTAAATGAATGTGAAGAGAACGTTACAAGCAATGGTCATCTTGTAATGTTTATGTAATGTCTAAAAAACAGTCCCCCTCTGCACCCTGTGATTGCATGGTGCTGATCATTTGTCCTGACAACAGGCGGGATTAGTGAAGGCCCCCAGTCTTACCATTTAACTACTCCTTTTACATTAAAAAACAGTGTTAAATTGGACTCTGACAGTTATTGGGTGCCAGACACCAGCTGGAATTCTCCTAATCCACCTCAATTAGTAGTAGTCAACATCAAGACATGCCACTTCTTAAAGGGGTTTTCTCATTACATTAAATGGTGTTCAGAAAAAGGGGACAGTGAAAACAAACAACTTTGCAATTGGATGTGATTTGAAAAGTTGTCTTGTTTTCACAGGAATCCTCCTGTTCGTTTTTTGTAAACAGTGTTCCTCAGTGCTGTTCGGATTCTGGCTCCTTGCATGTGATAGGCTACCAGCTCCGATAATTTACATCCTGTCTGGCCCCCGGTAGTGAGAGTGAGAGGAGAGAAAGAGAGATAGAGGAGAGAGTGAGAGAGAGAGAGACAGGGTTTGCGCTGTTCACTGACAGCAATCAGTGGTAGTTTCAACGTATGCGTGCGGGGTTTGCGCTGTTCACCGACAGCAATTAGTGATAGTTTCGCCGAAGTATGTAGAGAGAGCAAGAAATGTAGATATATCCTATTGAGTTACACTTAGCTTTTCACTTCCAAAGATTCCTAAGTCTCCGACCGCTGAGAACCTCTCCCCGAACCCACCCCCCGCTCACACAGAATGAATTCTCACATGCACACTTTGGGGCGTGTCTGCAGACAGAAGATACTCCCTGCTGGAAGGAGAAACATGCCCCTCCATTTCATAAGCTCTCCTTAGCAACCAGTATAAACGGCTGCCAAATGATGAAGCGATAAAACCCCTTTAATGTTGTGAAAAAAGTTATATTTTACTTTATTTAGTAATTCATGGTACATAACTTGCATTATTGAAATGTGATGAGGGCAATAGTTAATACACATGTGGACAAAATTGTTGTTCCCCTTCTGTTAAAGAAAGAAAACCCCACAATGAAATAGCTTGAAACTGACAAAAGAAATAATATATTTAAATTTACTGAAAATCAATTAATGAAAATCAGACATTATGTTTAAATTGTGGTTCAACCAAAAACATTAAAAATGAACGAATAAAACTGACCTGGACTCCTAGAAAAGATTGAAAATTCTTTGGCATTAGGGACATGTTAAACTAAGCTGTGTCCTGTAATTAACATCACAGATGTCTTCAAACTCACAATTAGTCTGTCTGCCTATTTGAAAAATGAAATGTAGTCGCTGAGCTGTTTGGTATCATGGTATGTACCACGAAGGAAGCTAAGGAGAGAGTTGTTTTAGGAGATTAGAAATAAAATTATAGGCAAAGGTAAAGGCTATAAGACCATCTTCAAAAAGCTACTACAGTTGCACATATTATTCAGAAGTTTAAGGTCCATGTGACTGTACTCAAGCTCCCTGAAAGTGGCCCAAGAAGAAAAATGGCAACAAATTGAAGAGACTTATAATACAAAAGATAACCAAAGAGCTCAGAAAAACTTTCAAAGAGATTATAGTTGAACTCCAAGGTCAAGATACATCAGTGTTAGATTGCACTATTACTGTGTAGGATCTCAGGGGGGAATAAATACTAGTAGAGGAACAGTTTTGGCATCTGGGGCACTAACACCGCAGAGGCACTATTACAGTCTGGGACATGGTAAGTGTGGAGTTTTGGAAAAGTGAGGAACCTAAGATGTTTGTGCAGCAAATTCTGATGAGTCTTGGCAGAAAGAAGTCATCATGGCCATCTGGACTGCCTGGAGAAAAATGTGAAGGTGAACGACTGCAATCAGAGAAGATTTCACCTTTGAGTCCCTGGATGTAATTGTTTATTACTCTCTGTGTTAAAACAATACTATCTTCATTGTTGTGTGATGGTACTGGTATTTGAACACTGTAAGGTCACTGGAGGGTGGTGTTGGGGGTTATATTGGCACGTGTGACTGTATATTTGTCCTTGAGTATAAAAACAACTTGTCCCTTTCTCTGTATTTGTTTCTATTTGTCATTTATATTGTCTTTCTTGTGTTGATGGTGTGAATTATTTTAGATATGTATGACCAACAAATAAAAAATTCGCTTTTGCATGGTTTTCATGCTGCTTTTTATGCAAGTTGTTTGTGTGTAGTGATATAGTATGTGGACTAGTGTGAACATTGCTCTTTGATTCCAGTCTAATTCTGAAAGGAAGTGTATAATAGGTGAGTGGTAAAATTACAATATACTGCAATACATAAGTATTGCGACATATTATACAAGCAATGTTTTTTAACATGAAAAAATTCTGCAGTATTCAAACAACCTTTTTTAATTATCATATATAAAAATAAACTATGAAAAAATAAACATAATTCGCATCATGTTATTTTTCCATCACAGTGAGTGCTGTCAAGGTTTGATCACTTAGCCCTCCCAAAAATAGAATAGAAAATGATATGTTCCCCTATATTGTATCAATACTATTGCAGCTCATTCTATAAAAAAACTGTACCCTCATCTAGCTCCATTGAAAAGCAAAATGAAAAAATATGAATATATTTAGTAGTAGAAGATAACAAAAACTCCATAAATTTAGCTTTATTGTAATGAAACTGACCTGCAGAAAAATAAGCCATGTCATTTTTACCACTCAGTAAACCCTTAGGGCATGTCCCCACGGCACGGGTTTTCGGCCTGTTTTTCAGCCGGTTTGCGGTTTTTCAGACCACCTGAAAAACTGGCCGAAAATGAGCACTATGGTGCTCTATGGAAACCCGTGCAGCAGTCCCCACTGCACGGGTTTTCCATCGGGCGTTTTTTCCGCCCGCAGTCCGGCCGCAAAACATTGAACATGCACAATCTTCCATCCGGTTTCCGGACGGAATCTGTGCATGTCAATGTGGAGGGGGAGGGCTTTTCTCCGCTCATCGCGGACAAAAGCCGCCCCCCCCCACGGCCGTATCGGCGACAAAACAGTACAAACCGGCCGGTATTTGTCCTCTGCAGTGGAGACGCGCCCTTAAAGACAAAGCTATTTTTTTCACATTCGTTTTTTCCACCCTATCTTCCCATCATTCATTAAAAATCATTTAAAAATTGTCATTCTTGGAAGGCAGGGGGGAATAAAGCAAATTTGTCTGTTTCCAAGATTTGCTTATTTTTCAGTGACCTTAACAAAAATTGTGTTAATGAAGAAAATATAACTAAGCAATAAAATGATTGTTTACCATTGATTTTTACCAGTCATGCTGCCATGTTGAAGGCAAATTTAGTAAGTGTAAATAATATCACCATATAGTAACTGAGCCCTTGTCATGCCGTAGTCTCTAGACTACTGCAAAATGTGGCCTCTCTGTGGCCTCCTGTCTAGTATACGTGCTTCCTTTCAATTTATCCTTAACTCCACTGTCCAGTTGATCCCCCTCTCTCCTTGTTCCTCCTGTGTCTCTCCCCTCTGCCAATTCTTTTACTATTTCCCATAGAATTCAGTTGTAACCATGACCTACAAGGCTCTCCATAACCTCTTCCCCATCAAACATCTCTGCCTTAATCTCCAGATTCCTCCCCTCATGCAATCTCCGCTCCTTACACCTTCTCTGCTCTCCACTTCTCAGCTCCTCACACAACCGTCTCCAAGACTTCTCCCGTGCTTCCCCCACATTCTAGAACTCATTACCTCAACACATCAGACTCGCCTCCACCCTCACTAGTTTCAAAAGCAACCTGAACACTCATCTCTTCAGCCTACAACCTACAATAACCCAGTGTTGTGGTTGTACCTTGTTTGGTCTTATGATATGTATGTAAAACCCCCTCAAATGTACAGCGCCCTGGAATTCCTGACGCTTTAAAATAAATATGAAGGCACTGTGACCATTCTCCTCACATCCTCTCACTCTACTTAGCATACAGGGCCTCCTATCTGATAGGCTGATGCTCACTTATGATTGAAGTGAAGTTGTAAATGTAGCTTAGGCTGCAAACATCTATGAGCTTCACTGTGGATCCCATTGGGAAGGGGATGCTTGCATCTGGGCCACGAATGGCATAGACCCAGTGTCACCTCCACTTTAGCTGAGCAACAACGGTTCAAACTGGAAACTTAAAAGGGTTTTGCCATCTCGTAAAATCCTCTCGGAGGCCAGCTCATAGCTTACTTTCATAGACTTACATCATAGGTCACGTGTGGCACGATCTCTTAAAGTACTATAACATACAATAAAATGACACAGCAGAAAACATTGCAAACCATGTAAAATACAGCAAATCATACTACAGTCAATTTAACCCTTTAGTAGTGTAACTCTGGTACACTATGCCAAAAAAAAAAAAAAAAAAGAAGTCTGAAACAGGTACTTAAAGAAAAAATCATTATGGTTGATTGAATGGGAAGGGATGTAAATCTTTTCTTGGTCTATAGAGGGTGGCTTTTTTGGGTGCTACTTTTTTTTACTGAAACAGCAACACACTTGTCCATGTGCTGTATTTGGTATTACAGCTCATTCCCATTCAACTGAATAACAGACACAGGGCAAGAAAAGTTATGGTTTTGTTAATGAAAAAAGCTTATCCTATATTATAATTCTAGACAATACTTTGAAGGCCAAAACTTTCTCCTTCCTTAACTCCTGCCACAATGTGCTATACAGTGCTGGAATTACATCGGCACAGGTCCTGTGTCTGTACCATTTAAAGTGGGTATTGACTGAATGATCAGAAACGTCACCTGTGAGTCACAAGATGTAACTACACTTTAATCACATATGTCTGCAGAGCCTGTGTACACTAGTATATACCCCTATATGGTCACTGTATGGTGGTTATATACAGTCTACAGAGCCTGTGTACACTGTAGCTATCACTATATGGTCACTGTATGGTGGTAATATACAGTCTGCAGAGCCTGTGTACACTGGTGTCTAACACTATATGGTCACTGTATGGTGGTTATATACAGTCTGCAGAGCCTGTGAAACACTGCAGTCCACCACTATATGGTCACTGTATGGAGGTAATATACAGTCTGCAGAGCCTGTGTACACTGGTACCTACCACTATATGGTCACTGTATGGAGATAATATACAGTCTGCAGAGCCTGTGTACACTGGTGTCTACCACTATATGGTCACTGTATGGTGGTTATATACAGTCTGCAGAGCCTGTGTACACGGGTGTCTACCACTATATGATCACTGTATGGGGGTTATATACAGTCCTGCAGAGCCTGTGTACACTAGTATATACCACTATATGGTCCTATATGGTACTATTGGTCTTGTGTACTGATCTGTAATAGTGTAGGGGTATCATTCAGTCCTACGTGTAATTTGTGGTCATGTTTTGGGGGTATAATTCAGGCCCTTTATGTAATAGCGTTATTGGTAATATTGGTTTTGGTATAGTGGATTTGTTTGGTAGCAGTATCATGGTAATATGTATGGTGGGGTATTTTCCCCTTGTTTTATCTACATTATCTAACTGCATGTCCTGGTAAATGTTCGTGGTCAGGGAGGTGGGAGAGGGGGGAAAGGTAGGGGGCCCCATCCAAAAGTTTTATTTGGGGCCCTGGCTTCTCTAGTTACGCCCCTGGTCTGCAGGGTTATAGGATAGAGGAAGAGATGCTGAGCTCTGTCATATATAGGGTTATATGATAGAGGAGAGAAGCTTAACTCTCTGATATATAGGGTTATATGATAGAGGGAGAGAAGCTGAGCTCTGTCATATATAGGGTTATATGATAGAGGAGAGAAGCTGAGCTCTGTGATATATAGGTTATATGATAGAGGGAGAGAAGCTGAGCTCTGTGATATATAGGTTATATGATAGAGGAGAGAAGCTGAGCTCTGTGATATATAGGATTTTATGATAGAGAGGAGCTGAGCTCTGTGATATATAGGGTTATATGATAGAGGAGAGAAGCTGAGCTCTGTGATATATATGTTATATGATAGAGGAGAGAATCTGAGCTCTGTGATATATAGGGTATATATGATAGAGAAGAGAAGCTGAGCTGTGTGATATATAGGGCTATATTATAGAGGAGAGAAGTGGAGCGCTGATATATAGGGTTATATGATGGAGGGAGAGAAGCTGAGCTCTGTGATTTAATGGGTTACATGAGAGAGGGAGAGAAGCTGAGCTCTGTGATATATAGGGTTATATGATAGAAGAGAGAAGCTGAGCTCTTTGATATAGGGTTATATGATAGCGAGAGAGAGGCTGAACTCTGTGATATATAGGGTTATATGATAGAGGAGAGAAGCTGAGCTCTGTAATTTATAGGCTTATATGATAGAGGAGAGAAGCTGAGCTTTGTGATATATAGAGTTATATGATAGAGGGAGAGAAGCTGAGCTATGTGATATATAGGATTATATGATAGAGTAGAGTAGCTGAGCTGTGTGATATATAGGGTTATATGATAGAGGAGAGAAGCTGAGCTTTGTGATATATAGAGTTATATGATAGAGGGAGAGAAGCTGAGCTCTGTGATATATAGGATTATATGATAGAGGAGAAGAGCTGAGCTCTGTGATATATAGGGTTATATGATAGAGGGAGAGAAGCTGAGCTCTGTGATATACTGTATAAGATTATATGATAGAGGGAGAGGAGCTGAACTCTGTGATATATAGAGTTATATGATAGAGGAGAGAAGCTGAGCTCTGTGATATATAGGGTTATATGATAGAGGAGAGAAGCTGAGCTCTGTGATATATAGGATTATATGATAGAGGAGAGAAGCTGAGCTCTGTGATATATAGGGTTTATATGATAGAGGAGAGAGGCTGAGCTCTGTGATATATAGGCTTATATGATAGAGGAGAGAAGCTGAGCTCTGTGATATATAGAGTTATATGATAGAGGAGAGAAGCTGAGCTCTGTGATATATAGGGTTATATGATATAGGAGAGGAGCTCTGTGATATATAGGGTTATATGATAGAGGAGAGAAGCTGAGCTCTGTGATATATAGTGTTATATGATAGAGGAGAGAAGCTGAGCTCTGTGATATATAGGGTTATATGATAGAGGAGAGAATCTGAGCTCTGTGATATATGGGGTTTAGAGATGGGCGAATTGATTCTAACGAAGTGGAATTCGTTTAGAATTTCAGGAAAACTTCGGTTCGGAACAAAGTCGAAGTTTGGGGTGATTCGCAGGAACGAAGTGTGCTTTTGAACGATAAAATGGCTGCGAGCACATGGCGTTACATGGGGCAAAGCACTCTGGGAGGAAGAAGGGCATAGCCTGCATGACATGTGCAAAGATGAAGCCAATCAGAGACCGGCGGGATTCTGTGACATCACCGCACAAAATAAGTCCGGACGCGACGCTGGGAGCTCTATACCGCTCTCACTGTACTGATTAGGAAGGTGCTGCCACGGCTGCTTATGATAGCTGATACTAAAGAACTCATTTTTATACAGCGATTTTTGGGGGGAGTCTCAGCTTGTCTCAGAGACTGCTTCTCTTACGTTCTAATTCTGATTTTGTGGGGTATTGGATCTGAAGTCCAGTGTGCGTCCAGTGCAGCTGCATATACATTTTAAATGCTATCTGCTCACAGCACATTGAAATATCCAAGGGGCATCTAAGCCTGTTCCTGTTGTATTCATTTAAAGAAACAGTGTTTTTACAATACAAATACCACTTCATTTTTGGTTGCTCAATTCTTTTGCGCAATTTACATCCAGGGGTTAATTAAGTGTTGTTCTGCTGCTGTGGTGACTTCAAGAAACAATCTTTTTCACCGCCAAAAAATACAATTTTCCTGTAGCATAATTCACAACCGAAGGTTAATTACAATTTTTTCTCTTGTTGCGTAGCATAAAAAATACGCCATTGTAACACGCTACAAAGCTGGTAGTTTGTGGTTGCTCAATTGTTTGGCGCAATTTACATCCAATTAAGCGTAATTAAGCGTTGTTTTTCTGCTGTGGTGACTAAAATAAACCGTCTTTCACCGCCAAAAAATAAATTTTTCCTGTAGCCTAATTCACAAGCGAAGGTTAATTACAATTTTTTCTCTTGTTGTGTAGCGTAAAAAACACCGCATTGTAACACGCTACAAAGCTAGTAGTTTGTGGTTGCTCAATTCTTTTGCGCAATTTACATCCAGGGGTTAATTAAGCGTTGTTCTGCAGTTGTACTCAGTAAAAGAAACTTTGTTTTTCACCGCCACAGAAGAAATTCTGTAGCATAATTCATATCCGAAGGTTAATTAAGCCTGTTTGTGCTTTTATATTCAGTAAAATACACAGAGTTTTTTAAACGGCATATACAAGTAAATTTTTCCTGCCCATTTGTGAAGCGCAATTTATATCCAAGGGTTACCCAAGCTTCTTAGTGGGTTCATTTGGAGTCAAATACAGGGTGTGTATTTATCATATACAGATATCTTCATCAAACAGTGTCTGTACATTTTAGAACAAACAGTATGTCAGACAGAGAGGTGGCAGGCTCTTCACCTGCGAGTGGCAGAGGCACAAACATTCCTGTAGCAGGTCGCAGCACAGCAAGGGGACGTCGCAGCAGGGGTCACTCGGTGAGGCCACAACTGCCGCTGTCATCTAGCGGCCGTGTACTGACTAGCAACCCAAGGGTTCTTGATTGGTTGACTAGGTCATCCACTTCCTCCCAGATGACATCTGACAACCCCAGCCAAGAGTTGGTGGGATCGTCAGACACAACCCTTAGTTGGCATGGCCCGGGAGCGGACCAGCGACCCTCACCTGTCCTCAACCCGCATCTGTCCCATCCGGTTCCCTCAGCCAGAGATCTACTATGTGGTCTGGGCTCAGCGCCACTATATGGCGAGGATGAACAATTTAAAGAAGGACAGTCAGCAGCTACTTGGCAGCGAAGAAATGGGGCCAATATCCCCTGCTTCTTGCAGTAGGTGGCAAAGTATAGATGTGGAGAGTGGCATGGGAGGTCATGTTGTGAGGGGTCAGCCTCTGCATACCAAGACCGGTGATGAGGACAGCAGTGACGATGAAACACAAATAGATGATGATGTAGCCGACCGCACTTGGGAGCCGGGTGAGGCAAGGGCTTCATCATCGTCAGGAGAAGAGGGCGTCAGCTTGCGCGTCAGGCAGCGGCGCAGCCAGCAAGTGGGTCGTGTGGTCGTGAGTCAGCAGGATAGCAGCAGTGTGAGGTCGGAAGCCAAGCGGCCACAGTGTAAAAAAAACGCTACGCAGGTCCAAGAAAGTAGCGGCACAGAGGCGCAGCGAGGCAGCGGCGGTAGTAGTCACTCAGTGCGGAGCGTTGGCGGTAAATTCCGATACTCGGCGGTGTGGCAGTTCTTTGCTAAGACACCGGAGGAGCCAAATATGGGTATATGTAGAATCTGTGGGAAGAAAGTGAAGCGTGGCCAGGGAGCTAATGTTGGCATCACGGCCCTGTGTGAACACATGCAGCGCCACCATCCGGTGGCCTGGGAGAAACGTGGCTCAGATGTGGTGGTCCATCCTGCCGCCGCAGCAAAAGCAGCAGCAGCGCCCAGTGGCACACATGCCATTGCAGCCAGTCAAGGCTCCACCACCTCTGCAGAAGGGAGCTGTTTCTCTTTGACATCATCTCCCGGTCCAGATGCTCCTGCTCCTCGCTACTCATGACGCCAGCAGTCGTTCAGCGAGGCGATTGCAAAGAGACAACAGTATGCGTCCAACCATCATAAGGTGCAGCAGCTGACCGTGCTCCTGTCCAAGTTGTTGGTACTGCAGTCCCTCTGTTTCCAAATGGTGGACTCTGCACCGTTCAGAGAACTAATGGCTTGTGCCGGCCGAGATGGAGAGTTCCAAGCCCTAATTTCTTTTCCAAAAAAAGGCAGTACCAGCACTTCAAAATATGTAGAACAGAAGGTGGTCAGTCCTTGGCTTATTGGTTTGTTCCAAGGTGCACGGCAGCGCGGACGTCTGGCGCTGTAACTACGGTCAGGCCAGTACATGTCCTTTACGGCCCACTGGGTGAATGTGCTTCTTGCCCAGGCACACCAACAATTTGGACAGGAGACGGCGCTTTCTCCTCCACGTTGTCAAACTGCGGCTCCTGCGCCAATGTCCGCCTCCTCCTCCTCCACCACCACCACCATCTCAGCCTCCACAAGTACTGCTCCATCATACCACATGTGTAGGGCACAGCGGTGTCCAAAGCATGTTCTACACCTGGCTTGCCCCCGGCGAACGAAGTCACACAGGGGAGGAACTGTCCCGCGTCATGCAGCAAGAAAAACGATGTGTGGCTTTCTCCTGCAAATCGGAACCATGGTAACGGACAATGGGAGGAACATGGTGTCCGCCTGCACCAGGAGGGATGGTCCATGCCCTGCATGGCGCACGTTTTAATCTGGTTGTGAAAAGGTTCCTGAAGTCTTCCACCGATCTTCAGAAACATTCTGAAAATGACCAGGAAACTGTGCATGCACTTTTATCCATTCGTACAAAGCCAGGAACACCCTACTCGAGTTGCAGCAGCAGACGGCCTCCCCCAACAAAACTCCCGATATGCGATGTTTCCACCCGTTGGAATTCCAGCCTGCACATGTTGGACCGACTGAAGAACAGAGAAAGGCCATTAACGATTTTTTAAATGATCCAGGCGGACCCGGAGTATTCCCCTGTGTAACTTTGATGTCAGCCCATTGCAGCTCATGCGTGACACCTGCCGTTTGTTGAGGCCATTCGAGGAGGCCACGTTTTTTGTCCCGGGCGCCAGGACTATGGGATGAATAACGTCTTCCACTGCTTCATGTCCTGGAACAGATGCTGAAAAATCTGTCTGGGCAGGGGACTGGAGACGTGGCGACTACATCTCACTGCCACATGAGTCCGGTGGGGACTGAAATGGAGGAGGAGGACATTGGAGCAGAAGCATTGTCTGGTGAAATGAGTGGATTTTCTACCCAGGTGACAAGAGAGGAGGAGGCCCGCTGGAAGAGGTAGATGGAGATGAGGAAGACGAGGCAGATGTCCCGCAAGCACCGTGGCAGCAGACAGTGGAGATGGAGGCAGGGAGCCCCTCGGAGTCACTTGTACAGATGGCCCGCAGCATGCTGATTTGCCTGGCTAGTGACAGCCGAATAGTCAGCATCCGGCAGAGGGATGACTTCTGGATCTCCACCCTATTGGACCCTCGCTACTGGTCCAAAATGGGAGCCTTTTTCCCAGCTCTTGAGAGGGAGGACAAACTCAAATACTATAGGGAAATCCTCCGTAGTCAGTTGGCCGCTGCCTATGTGCGCCATCGTCCCTCCTCTGACAGGTCTGACCGGGAAGTTCTTCAGCGCTCACGTACTACTGCCGCGGCTGCTGAGGGAAGGGTGGGGGGTCGGAGCAGTACCGGCTCCATCAGCAGCCCCCTAAGGCTGGAGTCACTGGTGAGCGGCTTCCTTCACCCGCCTAGTGAGGAGCAGTCGCCAGCAGCAGCAGCAGGACCTGGGGCAGACCCTGAACCAACAGGTTGGGGGCCACTTGGACAGCACTTGCCACCCCCAGTTAGAAGATCCGCTGGACTACTGGGCACCAAACTGGATGTGTGGGCCGCAACTTGCCGAGTTTGCGTGGAGAAGCTGTCCTGCCGGCCAGTAGTGTGGGATCAGAGGGGTGTTCAGTGCGGCAGGGGCCATCGTTACCCCAAGGAGAACCCGCTTGTCCACGGAAATGTGGAACGACCCGACCTTTGTAAAGATGAATCAGGCGTGGATTCGCCAGGATTTTCCACACACCAATGCCTTAGGTGTCAGACTACATCAGCCATGAACGCCTCACCCAAACTGTGAGAAATGAGTCTGGGTTCAAACTACCTGCCTCACCACTATTCGATGCCGCCACCCACCTGATGCCACACATCTGCTGACAGTTTCTCCATCTGCCACCAAAACCCTCTTTTTCCAGGGACTGGTTTGGGCCCCCCACCTCCACACTCTGTCCCTTGTGCCACTGTCTGACCTCATTTCTGCTGTTGTTGCTGGGGCCGTGACATCCCCCACTGTTCATTGTGCCACTCTCTGACCTCATGTTGTAGCTCCTGCAGCCGTCACCTCCACTCTCTGCCATTGTGCCACTCTGTGGCCTACTACTGGTTTGCCACCTCCAGAATGTCATTGTGCCAGTGTAAGACCTCATGCTGCTGCTGTGGCTGCTGCCGTGACCTACACATTGTGTCATTGTGCCACTGTCTGACCTCATGCTGCTGCTGTGGCTGCTGCCATGACAAACACACTGTGTCATTGTGCTACTCTGTTGCCTACTCCTGTTTTTTTGCCACCTACCAGAATTTCATTGTGCCACTGCCTACCCTCATTTCTG
>JAODAL010067840.1:0-17099 GCA_025379985.1 Phyllomedusa bahiana
AGAATTCTCCCTATCACTTAGGGGCGGTGGTGACATCACTGGAATCCCTCCTTCATAAGACGTGGTGACATCATGAGAATGCTCCTATCACAAGAGGGGCGGTAAATCCTGAGAATGCCTCCTATCATAAGGGGGGCGGGTGACATCACTAAAATTTCCTCCTATATAGAGACGGGGTGACATCACGGAGAATGCCTCCTACACTGAGAGCGGGGGTGAAAACTGAGAATGCCTCCTCACTAGAGACGGCGGTGAATCACTGAGAAGGGCCCCCATCACTATAGACTGCAGTACATCACTGTTTGCCTCCTATCACTAGGAGCGGGGGTGACTCACTGAAATGCCCCCAAACACTAGAGAGCGGCGGGGGGACATCACGAGAACGCCCCCCGCCAAGTCACGGTGCAGATGAGACTTGTGGTGATGTTGTACCTGTAGGTTCGCGGCCTCCAGGGACCACCAGTCCTGGAAGTCCCTCTGCAGTCTGACCTTGGCCTTCTCCAGTAGAAGCTGCAGGTGCTCGATCTCCGTCTTCAGGCTCTTGAGTCGACTGAAATGTGATTTATACCTAGGATAGAAGGAGGAGCTTGTTATGGGGGTCGGCTCCACAGTCTCACACCCCCCGTCGCCCCCGCTCACCGCTTCTTCTCCGCTTCCCTCTGAGCCCGCAGCTCTTCCTATGACGGAGAGTACTTGTTCGCTTCATCCTCGGGGCTGGAAACACCTGGGGTAGGATAGGAGCAAGGTGAGAATATTGGCCGGGATGTGATGTGCGTGTGATCGCCTCCAGTCACAGCGCGCGGACTCTGGGAATCTCCATAGTATAATGACGCCCATAAAACACACAACTCAGACAAATGATCTAATGTCACATGAGAAAGAAAGCGAACTCAGCGGCGCCCTCTATTGATGTGTTGGTTGATGCAAAAAATGTGCATTAAAAAACATTGGGCTTCATTATTCAAAGTGTAACATTTTTTTTTTGCCCAGAGCAACCAATCAGCACTCAGCTTCTATATTTTAAAAACTGCTCAGGCAAAATGAACGCTGACTCGATTGGGTTTCTATGGGCCTTTATTGGGTTGTTATAGGCTCGATTGGTTGCTATGGGCTCCGATTGGTTCCTATGACTCTGATTGATTACATGAGCTCTTTTATTGTTACTATAGCTCTGATTGGGGCTTGAGCTCCGATTGGTTGCATGAGCTCTGATTGTTCAATGGGGTCTGATTGGTTGCTATAAACTCTGATTGGTTGATAAGGGCTCTGATTGGGTTTTCAATGGGGTGGTTTTTATGACTCCGATTGGTTTGTTTTTTAAAACTTGATTGGTTTTTATGGGCTTTGATTGGTTTTCTATAAACTCTGATTTTTGCTATGAGCTCTGATTGGTTTTACTAAATGGGCTCTGATTGGTTGCTATGGGCTCTGATTGGTTGCTATGGGCTCTGATTGTTTGCTATGAGCTCTGATTGGTTGCTATAAACTCTGATTGGTCGCTATCAGCTCTGATTGGTTGCTATCAGCTCTGATTGGTTGCTACGGGCTCTGATTGGTTGCTACGAGCTCTGATTGGTTGCTATGTGCTCTGGTTGGTCTCTATGGGCTCTGACTGGTCGCTATGGGCTCTGATTGTTCGCTATGGGCTCTAATTGGTCGCTGTGGGCTCTGGTTGCTATGGGGTCTGATTGGTTGCTATGAGCTCCTGATTGGTTACTATGGGCTTGTATTTCTTTGCTATGGGCTGTGATTGGTTGTTATGAGCTCTGATTGGTTGTTGTGATCTCTGATTGGTCGCTATGGGCTCTGATTGTTTTCTATGGGCTCTGATTGGTTGCTATCGGTCAGATTTGTGTTGCTATCGGGTCTGGTTGGTTGCTATGAGCTCTGATTGGTCGCTATGTGCTCTGATTGGTCGATATGGGCTCAGATTGGTCGCTATGGGCTCTGATTGGTCGCTATGGGGTCTGATTGGTTGCTATGAGCTCTGATTGGTTACTATGAGCTCTGATTGGTTACTATGGGCTTGTATTTCTTTGCTATGGGCTGTGATTGGTTGTTATGAGCTCTGATTGGTTGTTGTGACCTCTGATTGGTCGCTATGGGCTTTGATTGGTTGCTATGGGGTCTGATTGGTTGCTATGGGGTCTGATTGGTCGCTATGGACTTGTATTTTTCTGCTATGAGCTCTGATTGGTTGTTGTGAGCTCTGACTGGTTGTTATGAGCTCTGATTGGTCGATCTGAGCTCTGATTGGTTGCTATGGGCAACGACGACAGTCGTGTTGTGTGACCCTAGCCTTAGTCTTGCCCATCTGGGGGTCCTCTGACTCTCGCAGAGCAGTAGTGGGGACGCTGACCCCTATGTGGGGGGTTTATAGAGACGACGTTTCTGTGCCTGGGAATGTTATGGAGAAACGTCTGTATTGGGCCAATATGGTCCCTGAGCCGGGGGCCGACGATATGGAGCTCCCGGCCGCCCTGGAGGGGGAGTGTCGGGTCCCTCCTGCAGGAGGTGAACATTTGGGGGGTCTCTGTTCAGCTTTTACATGACATAAACAGCAACGGCCAGCGTCCCTTACCTAGGGCGGCCTGCTGCACCCGCCGCTGCTCCACTGCCGCCTTCAGGTGATCTGCAACGAGAGGCAATGACACAAGCTCAGGATCTTACATTGTCAATCACGGCAAAGACTCTATAACAAGAGGTCCTCAGAGAGCACCGGCCCCCTCTGCTGCCACAACTCTACATAGCTTACTTAGTTGTATCCTAGTTACAGTGGAGAAATAAGTATTGGATACACCGGTGATTTTACAAGTTTCCCCCCCCTACAGAGAATGGAGAGGGCTGTAATTGTTACCGTAGCTTCACTTCAACTGTGAGAGACAGAATCTAAAAAAAATCCAGAAAATCCCTATTTATGATTTGTAAATAATTTGCATTTTTTTTGCAGGAAATAAGTATTTGATCCCCGACCGACCAGCAGGAATTCTTCCCGTCACAGAGCTGGTAGTTTTTCTTTAAGAAGCCTCCTACTCTGCACTCATTACCTGTATTGATTGCATCTGTTTGAACTTGTTAGCTGTATAAAAGACACCTGTCCACACAATTACACTCCAACCTCTCCACCATGGCCAAGACCAAAGAGCTGTCTAAAGGCACCATGGACAAAATCGTAGACTTGCACAAGGTTGGAATGGGCTACAGGACAATAGGCAGCAGCTCGGTGAGAGGGAACAACTGTTGGCGCAATTATTAGATGGAAGAGACAAAAGCTGACTCCTCGGTTGGGGGCTCCAGGCAAGATCTCGCCTCGTGAGGTAAAGATGATTCTGAGATCAGGAATCAGCCCAGAACAACATGGGACGACATGGTCACTGACCTGAATAGAGCTGGGACCACAGTCGCACAGATTACCGTTAGTAACACACTGCACCGTCATGGAGTAACATCCTGCAGGGCACACAAGGTCCCCCTGCCCACACTAGCTCATGTCCAGGCCCATTTAAGTTTCGCCAATGACCATCTGGATGATTCAGAGGAGGCGGGAGAAGGTCATGTGGTCAAATGAGACCAAAGTAGAAGCTTTTGGTATCAACTCCACAGGAAGAAGAAGGAGGAGAACAACCCCAAGAAAACCGTCCCAACTGTGAGGCACCGTATTGAGGATGGAGGGGGCCAGGAATCGCGAGATTTTGACCAACAACTTCCTTCCCTCAGTAACATCATTGACGGGTCACAGCTGGGTCTTCCAGCAACAATGACCCGAAACACACAGCCAGGGCAACTAAGGAGCGGCTCCGTAAAGGTCCTGGAGTGGCGGACCTGGTGTCCAGACCTGAACATCTTTGGAGGGAGCTGAAACTTAATGTAGCCCAGCGACAGCCCCGAAACCTGGAAGATCTGGAGAAGATCTGTATGGAGGAGGGGGCCAGAATCCATGCTAAATTGTGTGCAAACAGGGGTAGGAACTACAGGAAATGTCCGACCTCTGTTAGGGGATTTGCAGACGACGTCTTGGATATGTTTTTGCAATACTTAACATGTATTGCATCGAATGCATCCAAAAATGTACCGCAAAGCGTCTTACGTATTTGAATACATTTCCTGGACTGCAGAAACGTATCCCTAGAGTTTCCATTGCCTTTCACTACGTTAAACAGATCAAGAATTAACATGTCAGTTCTTTGAACGCATCCGTTTAACACAATGCAAAAACGTATGTAAAACACGATGATACATATTTTACATTGACATCAATGTAATCACTTGAACATTGTAAAATATGTATTGGGGTCAGTTTTTTGGTGTGTAAAATGTACCCGAATACAAAGGCCGTGTGAACCCTAATTACAAACAAACATTTCTGCACCAAATATTTAGTTCAGTTTTTCTATTGTTTCAAATACTTATTTCCTGTAATAAAATGCAAATCATTTAAAAATCTTTTGATCGGATTTTCTGGATTTTTTCAGATTCTGTCTCTCACAGGTGAAGTGAATCTACGATAACAATCACAGACCTCTCCATTCTCTGTAGGTGGAAAAAATTTCCATTGTATCAAATACTTATTTTCTCCACTGTATAACTAGTCCAGAGAAAATTGCGCAATAACCAGTGAGTGCACCCATGTTTGCCCCCTAGAGGTCACCATGCAGCTGGTTTGGGTTGTCACCACAAGGGTGCGGTGACATCACTACAAGGGTGCAGGGACATCACCACAAGGGTGCAGGGACATCACCACAAGGGTGCAGGGACATCACCACAAGGGTGCAGGGACATCACCACAAGGGTGCAGGGACATCACCACAAGGGTGCAGGGACATCATCACAAGGGTGCAGGGACATCACTTTTGATGAAAAAAATCAAATATCCAGCACGGTTCAGGGAATCAAAAAATAAAAAAATTTTTTAGAACAAAATTTAAAAAAATTCCAAGAAAAGGGACTAAGTGGGAACGGACAGGTGGTAAAATCAAAAAAAAATTTGGCCCCCCCTTTAATGAAATAAACCCAAAAAGCGTTTCGGGCAGGGCAACTTGGCCCCCTTACTCATAAAGCACATATACCAAATGAAAAACCATTTATAGGGGAAATGAGATTACTAACATCCACCATGTGGCATATGAAATTAAGCATGCTTCTGAGGGGAACTCCTTTGCGGGTAATGCTATTGGGATTTTTGGCCCAACAATGACGCTAGCCACCCCGTTATGGTACTGCAGAATCGAGTAGAGACTGGCAGAACGGAACCCGGCAAGCGCGCGCAAAAAGCCCCTGAAAGGAAATTAAATGTGGGTGAAAGGCGCCTAGTACAAATAACAGAGGGGACATTTCATTATAAAAGGCCAATGCAGGGGTGATAAAAATAACCTGCAATGGAGTGCCATAAATACAGGCAGCTTAAAAAATGGAAACAAGATAATAAAAAATAGGTAAAAACAAAAAAAAAAAGAAAAAATTGAGAGTCAATAACATGCAAAAAAGGTGGGAAGGAATCAAATCCCCGAAAGTATGCCCCATACGTTGGATACAAAGCGATGCTTTCTACCATATAATATCATATTTCTATATATAATTTTTCACAAGCAGGTACCGGGAATTTGTAATGGAACTAATTTCCCCACGTAAATTTAAGACCCCCTTTGGGGCTAATGTGTTAGCACTGTGAACCAATAGGCTTCCCTATCTCTGAGGTGACTTTTTATATCTCCACCTCTATGTGGGGGGCACACATTTCTCTATGCCAAATTTTTCAGTATGTTGAAATTACAGTCATGATTTTGTTTTAAAATGTTTGGCTAAATTAGATTTATTTCTGAATGACGTGGTATTAATGTCATTGATGTGCCCCAAAGAAATCGTTTTTTTTTAGTTTTCGAGGGTGCTCCCCAATACATGAGATTACATCCCTTGGCAAATGCAATGTATACAATATGGTGGGGAGTTGCAGTTGATAAAGCTTTTTATTGGATATGTTTTTGAGCGTCGAATTTTGGAATTTTTACATTGCAGGGCGTATCTACAGGTGCGGCGGTTTGTGTGCCGCATCATAGAACCCCTACAACTCAACCAGGTAGTTTGTTTAGTACCAGTGCAGAACACATTTGAGGTTAATGAATCTCCCAAGGTTTTTGCACTACGTGAAACTTTTCCGATGACCTTCAGATAAGTTGTTATTTAATATATCATCCTAAATACAGAATAGGAAATTTTTGTTTCACAATGTGTTTAATGGAATTAAATTTTCTACTGTGATCTAGTACAAGAGTTGGAGGATTGTGCTTTAGAGTAGATGGTGTTTTATCTTTTAATAGGTCTCCTCTGTCTTTTGTTGAGACTTTTTCAAGAGCTCCCTTTAATAGATCTTTTGGATATCCCCGTGCAAATAACCTGTGGCTGATATTATTAGCTTCCTTTTGAAAGGATTCCAAAGAAACTACAGTTTCGTCGGGCTCGTAATAAATTCTCCCTAGGGAAATGAATTTGTGAGTAGCCCTGTTATGAAAACTCTTAAATGTAAGATTATGTTTCCAGAGGTCGGCTTTCTATATGTTGTAGACATGATGGTGTTCTGGTCTCTCCCATCTAATTTGCAAATCCAGAAAACAAATTGTTGCACTGTTCCACTGGGCAGTGAACTTCAGATTGAAGACATTGTTGTTAGCATACTCCAAAAAGAGTGGTATGGCAGGCACATCTGCCTTCCAAATAATTAGAAGGTCATCGATGTACCTACCATACCACTCCACCTGATGTAAAAAATGGATTGTCAGAAGTAAAATACATATAACTCCTCCCACCGAGACATGGTGAGGTTAGCCAATGAGGGCGAAAATTTCGCCCCCATTGACACCCCCTTAAGCTGCAGGAAGAATTGTTCGCAAAAAGAAAAATAATTATGGGACACTAAAAAATGAATGACCCTAACAACATAATCTATCAATGTAGTAGAATAATTACTATACTTTTCCAGATGGTAACGAATGGCCTGTAGGGCAACATAGTGAGGTACGCGGGTGAAAAGGGGCTTCAAATCCATTGAAAACCCATTGAAAATTTTCCTGCCAGGTTTTAAAATCATTTAAGCTATTTAGGACATCCTTACTATCCTGCAGGTGACCTGGTACTCGCCGTACAAGGGGTTGTAGAAGCTATCTCCCCAACTACAAATGTCTCTCTAAAAAAGGAGCCAATCCCAGAGACTATTGGTCTCATTGGTGGAACAGTGGTGCTTTTACGTATTTTGGGCAATCCATAATAATACCGGAATTTTTAGGGCTTTAATTTTTATATCTTTAGCCTGCTTGCGGGTTATGGTGCCCAAGTTGACTCCTTTCTTCTACTAGATTATATAGGCCAATTTAAAAATTTTTCTGTGGGGCCCCGTTCTAATTTTGGATAGGTAGAGCAAATGCTAACATGGGACTGTATGTAGCTACAATAATCTGTTTTATTGAGTACCACAATGGTACCACCCTTGTCGGCCATCTTAATTTCAATAGATTTTGTGGACTCCAATGCTTTTAAAGCAATTTTATGTGAGGATTTGAGATTAAAAGGCATGTGGAGTTTATAAGTAAATTGTGAGACCTGGAAAAAACTTCTATGCAAGAAGTTCGGGTCTGGTGGGATTTTACTACGATCCAAAATTATATTGAAAAGGATATGATCCCAAGGGGATTAAGAATTAAAAAAATCCCTACTACGATTTATTCTGACACTTTTGTTACTGAGTGGAATTCTATTCTTTCATCTTGTTCCATTCGTTTAATGAATCTCATAATCAAATATGAGGAATCTAAATTGGAGGACATTTCTGTTACAATTAAAGCGCTTGAAACGAATATTGTGCAATACCAAGATTTATCAACTTATACACAGGAACTACAAAAGCTGCAGGAGAATATATCTTCGTTAGAAGAATCTATTATGGGAGTCTAAAAAAATGAAATTCCAACGGGACACTGAGGATTATGTCCATGATCAGGTGTACGTATGGGGCCGTCGGATTTCAAGCTGGAACAAACCTAAGTCCATCCTAAAAAGCCCACTAGTAATTAAAAAAAAGATGGCGGAAGAAAAACAAACAAGTGGGGCTTTGGATTTCCAGGAAACTCCCAATCATCGGATACTAACACCGATACCTCAATGGACACTTCCCGGGACAGTGCATCTATGGATAATTCCAGTTCCAGCCATTCATACTACAAAAAATACAAAAATACAAAAAAAGCTCAGTCAAAAAACGACAGCATAGGGGAGGAAGAAAACAATACAAAAAGGAAGAAATCCAGGATGTTAACCGCTTGACTTTAAAACAGACCATTGTGCTAACACTATTGATTTTTCTTAATCTATCTTTTTTTCTCTTACAAAGGATTTATGGCGATGTCCTCTCCTTGGGTCTCAATTATGCATTAGAATTAAACTTTGACTTATTTAAAACTATCAAGGATATTAACAAATTTGTTAGACTATTAACATTAAAGAGCATTTTGGCAGGACACCGACATGCAACAAAATTGTAACTTTGATAAACAGCAATCAGCTTAAATACTAACTTTGGAGCTTCTTCTACCTTTTTTTGAAAAAATTGCTTTAATGTCCCTAAGTGATTTAGAGTTAGGGGGAATTCCTCAACCCTCAGGCCTCTAAAACCCTTTGACTAGTTTTGTTACAAAAAAATATTTGATTTTATCCTATCCATTCAAGAACCGTTTTTTTTTGGAAAGTTCCAATTATTGGGAAAAGGGAAATTAATCATTATAAATAAAACTTTAGAAAGGGTCTCCTTTTAAACTCAAAACCTCCATAAAAATTTTTCTTTTTAAAAGGGATTGCCCAAAATACTTTCAACATCACAAGGGGGCAGGGGCATTTATCACAAGGGTTTCAGGGAATCACCATAAGGGTGCAGGGGCATCACCCCAAAAGGGGCGGGACATCATCCAAGGGGCAGGGACATCATCACAAGGGTGCAGGGACATCATCACAAGGGGGGGGGGCCATCATCACAAGGGGGCGGCCTCACCCCCAAAAGGGTGGGAGGGACATATCACAAAGGGGGCAAAGGGGCAAACCATCCCCAAGGGGTTTCAGAACATCATCACAAGGGTGCAGGGACATCACCACAAGGGGGCAGGGACATCATCACAAAGGGGCAAGGGGCATATCACAAAGGGGGGGCAGAGACATTTATCACAAAGGGGGCAGGGACATCAATGGGAAAAAGGGAAAATAAATTTTATTTTTATCGATGGCATCATGGGGGAGGTCCCCTGCTTGGAGATTTTTCCCTTTGTTTTAAATTTGGGGGTTCCCGGTTACAGGGGAAAACGCTGTGTTCCCATTCTGTTCTATGGGAAATTTTCCCCGTACAGGGGAAAATGCTGTGTTCCTATTCCCTCTATGGGGGTTCCCAGTACAGGGGAGCACTGTGTTCTCCATTTGTTTAAGGGGTTCCCAGGGACCGGGGAACGCTTGGGGTTCTCTATTCTCCCCCTATGGGATTTTTCAAATTTCAGGGGGCGCTGTGTTTCCATTTTTGTTCTATGGGAGTTTCCCCGTAAAAGGGGGCGCTTTTGTTTCCAAATTTTGTTCTATGGGGGTTCTCAGTACACCCCGGGGGCGCTGTTTTCTCCCCTTCCCCTCTATGGGGGTTCCAGACAGGGGGGGCCCTGTGTTCCCCCCATTTTTGTTCTATGGGGGTTTCCCCGAAAGGGGGGGGAGTGCTTTTGTTTTCCATTTTCCCTTTGGGAGGGTTTCCCCTTTCAGGGGAGCGAAGTGTTTCTCCCTGTCCTTTTATGGGGGTTCCCAGTAAGGTGAAAACGCTGTGGTTTTTCCATTTCCCCCCTATGGGAGTTCCCAGTACAGGGGAGCGCCGTTTCTCCATTCTTTTTCCATGGGGAGTTCCCAGTACGGGGGGGGTGCTGTGTTCCCCCCATTCTCCTCTATGGGAGTTCCCAGTACGGGGAGGCGCTGTGTTTTTACATTCGTTTCTATGGGGGGTTCCTGTACGGGGGGCACTTTGTTTCCATTCCGTTCTATGGGAGTTTTCCCAGTACAAGGGGAGCGCTGTGTTCCCCATTCTCCCCTTTTGGGAGTTCCCAGTACAGGGAAAAGGGACGGGGTTTTCCCCTTCTGTTCTATGGGAGTTTCAATTTCAAGGGGGGCGCTGTGTTTTTCCTTCGTTTTATGGGGGTTCCCGTACGGTGAGTGTGTGTTCTCTCCATTCGTTCAGGGGAGTTTAGTACAGGGAAGCGCTGTGTTCCCCATTCTTTCTATGGGATTTCCCCTATACGGGGAAGCGCTGTGTTCTCCATTCTGTTCTATGGGAGTTCACAGTACATGGGAGCAGAGTGTTCTATACTGAGAACCCTCATAGAACAGAATGGAGAGTCGTGCACAAGTGTGACCGACTCTCAATTCTGACAACCCTTGTTTTACGCCATTTTCCTTGCTCTTATCTTAGTTGTTTCTTTGCTGCTGGAATTGTATATAACCTGGAGGCTCCGATTATCTAACGACGGCTCAGTGAATTATTACCGCTCTGTAATCGCCGCGCCAGGACGCTCATCTCGGGCTTTGGGCCCCGCTTTTATTTCAGGATTAGGTGCTGACAGGACCATTTTGGTCCGCACTGGGGTGGTTTTAGCGAATGGAAGGGACCCCAAAATGTAAAAATAAATTATAGTGTGAACTCTATATATTAAAATAAGCACAAGAAAAAATAGATAGGACTCTGCAGCGCCATTGGATGTAGTGTTCCTCAATTCACAAGCAACTGAGCTTTGCAATGTGACTGGGAATTAAGCCAACCCCGGGATTCATCGCAGACAGTGTTTTTAAGTATTTGCCCCTCATCATGCACAAAAGAGTCTGGTAGGTTTTAAAAGCTCTAGGGGAGTATCAAAAGGGGATACTATCCTCATTAGGTTGTGGAACCATGTCAGTGTGTGGAGACTTATATACCATGGTCGTTCCACTGAAAAAAAAGGCTAATGGGAAATAAGCTAGAACGCTGTAGCACCACCCGTTGGATGTAGAGTTCCTCAAATCACAACCGACTCACTGAGTCCTGCAAAATGGCTGGGAGTAGAGCCAACCAGACACTCATCTGCAGACAGCTACTCAACAATTATTGTACTCTATACTGCTCAGGGCCAAACATCCAGAATCCGCTGCCTGCAGGTGAGTATCTGGTTTGGTGCTAATCCCAGTCACATTGCAGGGCTCAGTGAGTTGGATATGACTTGAGGATCACTACATCCAATAGGTGTCGCCGCAGAGTCCCAGCCTATTTCCTATGAGCCTTTCTGAATATACACAAATGGCCTCTACGTTAAACAGAAGCCAGAAACGTGATGTGTCCCGAGCCGGACATAGGTAAAAAGTATGTTTTCTATGTCAAAAGTTTTCAGTTAATGCCGTGAGCAGGTTATGTGAAACCGGTAAAGGGTAAAATGAGGACTTATAACAAATATTTTGTGACTCCACCAACACATACTGGCCTTGTTAAGGTCACCAGGAATACACACAGTTACGTGCAAATTAATCGCAGTCTAACAAAAGTCATAAGTTTTTGTCTGAAAACATAATACAACATGATCAGAAATTCATGAGTAGGTGCAGCCGAGTAATGGGCAGCGAACAGAATCAACAGTCATGACCTGCACGCTGCTAATTTGGTGTAAGTGACTCATTTAATGAAGGAGGGGGTTGAAATAAATTGCAGTGTGGACTTCACTGAGTAAGGTCATTCATTCTGGGGAGAAACAGGGGTCAATCATGGCCTTTACTCAATGAAGGAGGGAAGTCTATGTTATACCTGCTGGTTTAAAGCCATTCTCAGTGAGTACAATGTTCCAGACATTGAACAAAAGGAGAAAGAATGTAGATCAATAAGTTGATTGGAGAGGGTAGAACATATCAAGAAGTTGATTAGAGAAGGTAGAACATATCAAGAAGTTGAAAGGAGAGGGTAGAACATATCAATAAATTGATTGGAGAGAAAAAAACATCTCAAGAAGTTGATTGGAGAGGGCAGATCATATCAAGAAGTTGATTGTGTCAGAGTGGTCCCGACCCCCTCCCCCGGGGCTGCGGGCGCCTCGTGCTCCCCGCCGCGAGCCCCGGGGCGCTCCCGGTTCCACAGGTGGGTCCCGGCCCCCCCTTACTGACTGCGCTCCCACGCCCTCCCGTCCCCCTGGCCCGGGCCGTATGCGCATCCCCGCGCCTTAGGGCGCGCGCCGGCTCTGGGGGTTTTAAAGGGCCAGTACCCCCCATTATTGTAAAGCTGGCAGGTGACCCTTTTTAACCTCCTTCCTTCCGAGTCCCCTTTCCCGGGCCTTTAGTGCCATACTGCCTTTGGGAAAAGCGTCTTCTGCCTCTTCCCTGTTTCCCCGTGTACCAAACCTTGACCCCTGTTTCTCGACCGAACCTTTGCTGCCTGCCCTGACCTCTTCCCTGCCCCCGACTTCGCCTACGTCTCACGTTTTGTACCCACACTGTTTGGGCTGCCACCGAAAGCAGGTCACCCCAGTGGGGCGACCTGGTAGTTCTCCGCCGAGCAAGTCCACCCCGCTTTGCGGCGGGCTTGGGGAAAAACCGGGTTCTACTTATTTTCCGCCCCCTGGTACGGTTACACCATCGCTTCGGGGGTCCGGGGACCCCACTACCAATTTTACAGTAAGATCCGGCCAGGATCCCACCAAGGTCCCTTTCCCCCATGAACCGGTCTCCGGCGTATGGCTCAGCTTTCACAACAACTTGCGCAACAAGCCCAGCACTGAACCAGTTGCGCCATCTGCAGCAGCCCCTGGCTAACCAACAGCCCCGATCCTCCTCCGTGGCGACGCCCTGCCAGTCCCGGGGGACTTCTGCTGCGTTTACCACTACCCGACAGGTTTGAAGGGACCCCAAAGTGCGGGGATTTTTTACCCGTGCTCTATGACATTGATTTAATGGCGGGTCAATTCCCCACGAATTTTTCGAAGGTGGTCTTCGTGGTCAGTTTGCTGTCCGGGGAAGGCTTAGCTTGGGGGCCACCCCTTCGGGGGACCGGGGGGATCCGGGACGACGGACTACAGGCTTTCCTCTCGAGTTCCGCAGTGTCTTTAAGGCCGGCACGGCATCCTTGCAGAGACCGCTCTACTAAATCTTCCCCAGGGTGACTTCAGGGTCGGCAACGCGTTGGGTTTTTCGGACCCTGCGTCAGAGCTGACGGGAAACCGCCCCCTTTTGTGCCACTTTTAAAAAAGGGGGCTTGCCCGGCAGAGTTAGGACGAGGATCCCGTCCTCCCAAAGCAATGATCCACCTGCCATCGGATCGTGTTCGTTTCCCCCGGGGGCCCCAAAGGGGAACGCCGGGAACGTGATTCCCCGCCCACGCCGTTTCCCTCGCTGGTCCGGTTTTAAAAAACCCAAGCTCCCTTTTTTTTTCCGCCCCCAACCAGTGAAGAACCCAGAGTGGACTGGGACTTGTCGAAAGGAGCTGTCCCGCCATGGGGCAGAGAAATTGGCCTTTACTGTGGCCCGGATCACTTTCGAATTGTTGCCCGCTTCCCCCACAGCGCAGGGAAACCCCGCCCCTAGGTTTTTGGAGGGGGGTCCCTAGGTGTAAACCTCTCCACGCCTTATATGGGGGTTGGGGTCTTCTGGTTCCGGCTCATTTTGGGGGGCCCGCCTTTTTTAACCTGGTCCCCCCGGAAAACTTTATTACGCCCCCCTGGTTCCCAGTATCCCCTTCCGGTGGCCCATGGGGAGAAGCCTTTTGGGATATCCCCCGTATGGTGAGCTCCTTGTGAGGCCTTTGGTACGGACCAACCCATTGTCCCCCGCGTGGGGGCCAAAAAAGGAGGAGTCCCCTTTTTCGTCCTCCCTGGGTCGTCCTCAGCGTCCTCTTGGGTTTTCCCGGGGGCGCAGCTCCATGCCCCGACCCTCGAGGGAAAACCCGGGGGGTTCTGCGCTGGGGTTCCGATCCCCAAGCCCGGTCTCTCTTTTCCCGGGGCCCAGTCCACCCCGTCTTACAGTTCCTGCCAGGTCTTCCCCGGGAATACCGGGACTATGCGGACTTTTTTTGGGAGAAACGGGCCCAAAAACCTTCCCTCACGCCCCTTGACTTCCATTGACCTCTTCCTGGGACCAGTCCTCCTCGGGTAGAGTTTACCCTTTTTGTTAGACCAGAACTCAGGCATATCGAACTTATCCTTTGAGAACCTGCAAAAGGGTTTTATACGAAAGTCCTCATCACCCGCCGGAGCTGGTTTTTTTGCGTAAGAAAAAGGGATGGTTCTCCCCGCCCTGCATCGACTACCAGGGCCTGAACCAGATTCCCGTGAAAAACCGGTACCCGTTGCCACTAATTACAAAACTCTTTGACCGTCTACAGGGACCCAAGGTTTTTCCCCAAAATTTGGGCCCTGCGGGGGCTCAACCTCACGGGGCCCGTGAGGGGATGGTGGAAGAGGGCGTTTAATCCCCGCGAGGGTCATTTGAGTATTTTAATGCCATTCGGTCTGTGAAATGTCCGCGTCTTTCAGGAGTTGAAAATGACATCTTCAGGGACCGCTCACCGTTTGGTTCTCTTTTACTGGACGAATTTTGGGTTTTCTCCCCGCCTCCGGACCCATCTACACGGGGGGCCCTAGTCCTGCAACGCCTTCGCAGCAACCCCCTGTACGCAAATTGAGAAATGGTGTTTCCCAATCCCGTCTGCCTTTCCTCGCTTTTCATCGTTTCCCCCGAGGCCCGCAAATGGGGCCCCCCTAGTGTCTTGGCCACGACCTTTTCTTGGTCCTTTTTGGGTTTCCTTTTTCTTTTGGGGTTTTAACTTTTTTATGGTGGTCTTGGTTGGAAAATTTTTTTTAAATGTGGGCCACCGGGGCCGGGGCCTTCTCGGATTTAATCCCTTTCTTCCCCCAATTTTTGGGCACGGGGCCCTGACCTTGAAGGCCTTTCTCTCTGGAGGGGATGCCTCTTCGGGGGGGCCGGAGCTGTCCTTTTCAAAAGGGTCCCCAAAGGGGGAAAAAACCCTCCCCCGCAGGTTCTTTCCAAGACCCTTTTCGGGCGAGAGGAACTTTCTATTGGGGGCGAGAATTTTCGCTATCAAAATGGCCTGGAGGAGTGGCGGGGTCTCCTGGGAGGAGTCGCATCCTTTTGGGTTTATATGGCCACAAAAAAAATTCCCGTATCTCCAGCGGCCACGCCCCAATCCTCGGAAAACACGGTGGTCTCTTTTTTTTTCCAAAATTTAACTTCGGACCATTTTCGCCAGGGAAAAAACTCAGGGCGGTGCTTCCTCGCGATCTGACACATGGGAGGAAACCGCCCCCAACCATTTTACCTCCGGAACGCCCGATCCCAAACAGCACCTGCTCCTTCGGCAGATACCCCTGGCAAGACCTACGTTCGGCCGTCGCTGCGCGGGGGGGAAACTGAAATTTGGGGACATTGCTCTTTTTTGGGGGACTTGGGGCCCCAAAAATCGTTCCAATTTAAATTTTCGGTTCTACTGGGGGCCCGGGCTGGTAAAGATATTAAGGGCTTGTGGACGCCTTGGGTACTTGTGCTCGGGGTAAGGACCCGCACGTCCTTCCGGGGGCTGCGACCCCTGCCTACGCCCGTATCCATGGTCCATGTGGCAGGATTTATCACCCACCTTCCATCCCCTTGGGGAAAAACCGTGATCTGGGTTTATTTCGGATAGGTTTTCGAAGATGTCGCATTCGTCCCCTGCCCGGGTTTCCTTCCCACCACGTTTGCCTCCCCGTTCTTTAGTACATCTTCCGCCGCACGGTCTGCCCCGAATCTTTCTGATCGGGGGGGCAGTTGTGCCAAGTTCTGGCGCGCACTTGCCCGACTGCAGGTGAAGTTTGACTTCTCTTCGTCATCCCTCCCCAATCTAACGGCCCGGTAGAGAGGGGGCAATCAGATTTGGGAAGCATTACTCCCTTTTTTTTCTGCTCGCCAGGTGATTTTGGGGCCAACCTCCTACCCTGGGGCCCAATTTTCGTACAACCGTTGGACTCGGGCTTCAGGCGCGTCTCCCTTCTTTTTGTATTTGGCCGGGATCCCCGCCCCCCCCTCTCCCTTGCCCTCCTTTCCGAGGTTCCCTCTGTAAAGGGGCCCTTTGGGCCCCGACCCTAGGAGGGGCCTAGGGGAGGGAGGTACTGTACGAGTGGTCCCGCAGCCCCTCCCCGGGCCGGGCAAACTGTGCTGCCGGCCCTCGGGCCCCGGGGGCGACTGACGGTTTTCCCCGGGTGGGTCCGGGGTCCCCCCTTTCCTGACTGGCTCCCCCGTCCCCCGTCCTCCTGGGCCGGCCGGTATGCGCATTCCCCGCCTTAGTCGCGCGCCGGCTCTCGGGGATTTAAAGGGCCAGTACGCCCTTTTGGTAAAAGGGTGGGAGGTGACCCTATTTTAAACCCCCTTCCTTCCGGGTCACCTTTTTCGGTTTTTTATGCCCTACTGCCTTTAAAAAAAAAGGTTTCTGCCTCGTAGCCTGTCTTCTGTACCCAAAACCTTTAGCTCCTGTTTCTCGACCCCGAACCTTTGCCCCCGCCCTGACCTCTTGCTGTCCCCGATTCGCCAGTTCACGATTTTGTACCACGCACTGCCTGGGGTGCCACCGCAAGCAAGCACCCATGGGGCAAGTGGTGTTCTCCGCCCCAGCAAGTCCCTCCCGCTTTGCGGCGGGCTTGGTGAAAAACCGGGTTTACTTAGATTCCGCCCCCCGGTACGGGTTCACCCTCGCTTGCGGGGTCCCCGGGGTCCACTACCAGCATCCGTTACAGATTGGAGAGAACAAAACATATCAAGAGGTTGATTAGAGAGAACAAAACATATCAAGAAATTGATTGGAGAGGGCAGAACATATTGAAAAGTTGATTGGAGAGGGCAGAACATGTCAAGAATTGATTGGGAGAGGGAAACTGTCAAGAAGTTGATTGGGGAGAGAGGAACATGTCAAAAGGGTTTATTGAAGGGGGGTAAACATATCAGAGGTTTTTGAAAAGTCAAAACATATCAAAAAAGTTAATTGGAGAAAAAAAACTATCAAAAAGTTGATTGGAGAGAACAAAAAAATATCAAAAAATGTTTTA